>VXBB01004579.1:178169-195444 GCA_013399915.1 Illadopsis cleaveri | reverse complement strand
CTCAGCTGGGCTTTCCCTGCTGCAGAAGGTTCAGCCTGGCTCAATGCTGGGCACTCACCAAAGTTTCTCTATCACTCCCCTTTCTAAGTAGAGTGGGGTGAAGAAATTTAACAGAGGGTATATAGATTGAGAAAAGAACTAGGAGAAATCATTCACCAAATACCATCATGGGCAAAACAGATTTGAATTAAAGATGNCAGGGGCTCAGCTTCTTTACCATGGACTGTCCCACAAGCTGCAGAGGAATCTCAGCTCCAGGTGCAGGGGAGTATCAGCTCCTGTCCTTCCTTTTCCACTGACCTTGTTATCTACATAGTTGTTCCTTTCACATATTCTTACTCTGCTCTTCTCTGGCCACAGTTAGGTCTGTGCAATAACTTTTTTTATTCTTTTCTTTTTCTTAAAAATGTTATCACAGAGGCATCGCCACCATTTCTAATTGTCCCAGTCTTGGAGCCAGCTGGCATTGTCCCTGCTGGACATGGAGGAAGCTTCTGGCAGCTTCTCACAGAGGCTGCCCTGTAGCCCCCCCACTATCAAAACCTGACCATGCAAACCCAATACACTTGCCTTGAGCCCAGTGATGCAATGGCTCTTTTGATGGTTTAGTGAAAACTAAGGTAAGTAATATTCTACCCAAGCTAATATTTCTTGGCGATATTTTAGTGACACTTTTTCTTTTCTTTTTTTTTGAGAGGGGGAGGTGGGTGTTCCCCTTTTTTGACACTTCTTTTTGTCATCATTTATGTTTCACCTGAGCAAGGGTGGTCCTGGTTAATGTGTCCAAGGAATTGTGGCATGGGCTTTAAATCTATTTCGAAGTCATTTGGATGCACTTTAAAAGAGCAAGAATATCAGCCATATACCTTGTGCTTTCTTTCCACTGAGTTCAGCTACAGGGCAAGCTGCTGCAAAGAAAGTGTTGCTGTGAATTTGTCAGCAGAATGCCCCCAAATCAACATGAAATAGAGGTCAAAACAAAAGTGGAGGGCAAATCAGTTATTGAGCAACCTCTAAAGAAAACCAAGGCCAGGTTAAATGTAGCTTATGTAATTCTTTTCAAAGAGGAGATTCAATAAATTTATGGAGCTGAAATCTTGATTCTCAGGCTCAAGCAAATGAGAGCTGAGTGGAGAATACATTTTATTGGTATCAATCTTCGGTGCTGTGCCACAGACAACTGACCCCCTGGATGACTTGAAACACAGTTCTATTAGTCATTGGATCCTTCAGTTCCTGTGATTCCTTACCTGGGATCTCTGCCCAGAAGAACATTTTATGTTTTGAGAGATTGTTCATCAGTTACACAAACAGCTACTCAGAGTGAAGTAGAGGGTTGCTATAGACAAGAAAGAGGGGATAATATTCAAAAATATAAAAAGAAGTTTGAAACATTAAATGTCAAAATTTAGATGCTCTACAATTAAAAATAGTATGATTTCAGAGGACTTGCATTTTTTGCAGAGTTATTTCAACATACAGGTTGCATACCACTCATTCATTTGAGAAGTTGTATGTGCAGACTAGTGAATGCATTTAGATATATATAATGTATTGCAATTTAACCCTTTTACCCTCATTTTAATAGTCCTTGTGTTGATTCAGCATTTACATTAATTCTAAAGCGTAGGATATTTGATTTAACTTGTAACATCCAAGTAGATGACTTTGATACATTTTTTCTTCTAAACTAAGTAAATTGACTTGAAAAGTGACTCCACGTTTTGGTTGCTGATTAAATCTCAAAACTACTGGTGATGAACCAAGCAACTGAATTTTTTCGTATTATTACACTCCTAATTTTCAAAAACTTTGATAGCAAAATCTACAATGTATTTCCTAGATGTATATAATCTATCATAAGATTTAAAGGTAGATTGAACGAGTTATTTTTATTTTAAGAAATAAAGTATCATCTACATCTTCATGAACCTGTAAATCTCACAGTATTGACATTCTTACTGTCAACAAGCCCATCTAAGTATGAACAGCTTTGCTAGGGACAGAGTTATTTTCAGGTTTAACAAATCAGTCTAGTGTTCTATAGAGTTAAAATTAGTTTTAGAAATCATGGCTGTAGCACACATTTGCAGCTGTAATGCTGTAATGCTCATTTCAGCCAGCCATAAGGCTGAGAGGTCTATATTCACAGTTTACAATGATTATTACATTATACCTATGGAATTAAAAATTCACTGTGGATATTAAAGGACTTTATTTCTACATAATAAATAGAGAATCTTTCCTTCAGATCCCCTTTACTTTCTTTGTTTTTTTAATCAATATTTTTCTTCTTATAAACACATCTCTTTTGGCTGTTTGTATACTTCATTAAAATATTCTTTTATCCTTTAAAGATAATACTATACATTTTTACTCAGGATTTCTTCATTCCACAATACAGTAAAATAGATGAATGCTTTAATTGTTTTTTATACATTTCAGTGTCTGATAGAGGACTATGATTTTTGAAAGTATAGAGGAGATTTGATATCCAGTTCAATTCCTTCATGCCTCCAAGAAAGCAGTAACCTCACCAGACATGAGGGTTTTAGCATCATTCTTCTTTTCATTTTAGAATAAATGCTCTTTTAAAATATATTTTCTTTTGAAAGGCATTGTAACAAGCAGTAGTGCAATGCCCTTTGCCATAATCTAAATACAGACCATGCTTGGGAAAAATGACTTGGTGTAGCCATGATATTTCTTCAGAATAAATTTAGTTTGCATGCTCTTTGGGTCCTTTTCTATGTTAAGACTGCTGTATTTACTGAACATAAATCAACCAGAAAAATACTATTCAGGTTATTCAATGGGGATACTTTTATCATTTGAAAATAACAATTGAAGTTAAAAAACTCTAAAAATATTTTCTTTTCCTCCATTTCATACAAATAAGTTTTCTTAATCTCTCCCTATATAAAGATTTCAGGATGTCATAAATATTACTTGGGTGATACAAGCTAAATTCAGAATTTAGTTTCAGGAAAAGGATCCCAAAACTCAATCTAAATCTATTTAATTGGATATGCAAGTTTTCATTGGCTTATGCTTTATATTTTAAGGCTTTTAACAGACTGCAGCATAATTGAACTATAACTTATTCCTATTCTTTTCTGGATTTCTTCTGTTAAACTATGGTGCAATTTCCACTTAATTTCCTCTATACTTTTGTTTTGTTTTTTCAAAATATAAGGACTGCTGTTGGACCAAATAATTGAACAATTAAGGGCTAAATATATTTGGATGGGAATCTATAGGAGATTTCTTCTGCAGTTATTCTGTGAGTGTTTTCTCTGCGTCTAATGAGAAGGTCAGTTAACCTGTGTAACCCTCAGCTATTCTACAGTGGCAAAATTCTAAAGTGACAAGTTTTATTTTGTTACAACAGAATAGCTGATATATTAATTAACTAGCATAATATTTCAAATACCTTGTACTGTAAGGGGTTTTTTGGGAGTCGCCTTTTAAAGTGAAATTTCTCTGTAAATTTGTCATTTGAAATGACATTCAAACACTTGTATATCCCAGGTAAGAGCATAAAATGATTTGGAGGACTCTAAGCTGGAAAGTAATTACACGCCCTTTGTAATTGCCTCCTAATAGAAAAGTATCCAAATTATACTTTCAGTCTAGTCAAACCGAGAACAATGTTTTACTCTGAACAGAAAACAGCAAAAGAGGTCCAAAACCATAGTTCAAGTATTTTAAGAAGTTTGTTTTCTCAGTGACTTAGTCTCATATTACCCTACAGCTTGTTGTTGGGTTTTTGTTATGTACACTTTTTTTTTTTTTAAATTGAAGAATACCAAATAAAGTGTCATAAAGTACTTCATAAGGTATGAAGGGAAGTCAAAATGTAATTAGTCAGAAGTCAGAATATAAATTAGTATATTAGTGAAAACTTCTGGAATAGAAGGGAGCTTGTTCTTGTTTTTTGGGTTTTTTTGCTGATATTTAACTCAGAGACTCCTTTTCAAGCCTATGTAGCCTGAAGAAGTTGAGGAATATTTCTTTATTGAACTCTTTGTCTTGGGGAAAAATCTGCCTACTAAACTTTCACTGTATGTCTAATAATTTTATTTTTTTTTTTTTACTTCAGTGAGAGCTTTGGCTGAAGAAAGCCAAAGTGAAGTAGTGAAGGAACTATTCATATTTTTATCTATATAAATATATATAGATATACAGATGCATGTACATACATAGATACAAAACCATACATTTGGAACCATGAGTATGGATTAGGCAACTTGCAAAATATGATAAGTAAAAAAGAAGGATGATAATGAAAAAAAATAAAAATAACATAACTGTCAGATTTTAGAACTGGTGAGGGTACCATTTTGGCTGCCAAATAAGAACTATATTTAAATTCAACAAGAGTGAAATGCTTTTAAATGCTGGTGATTTAATCCCATCAAAAAGGAAGGTGAAGACATTAAAAGAGTTTTATAGGAAATTATTAGCATTGTTTTTTCTTGTCTGTTCAAGTGAAATAGTTAAGGGTAATTCACAAAAAATATTAATGTATACTTTATCAATCATGCTTACAAAGTACTTTGAGAAAGTATGGCATTACATAAAAGAAGACTTATTTTTATCATAATATCATTCACTTCCTTTAGCTGCTTCCCACTTTCACAATACATCATTTAAAACTGTTTAGTAGTAGATACAGCCTTCCATCTTGGGTAAAACTTGTGTGAAAGAACACATCATTGAATTGTTCAAGAAAGGTAAAGATGGGACACTATGTTCACACTACATACACTTAGAAGTGTTCCTGCAAAATTTTGACTAGTTCTGTGACCACCTTATGCTATCATTACATGGGAATTGTGATATTGATTCAGATCCAAATCCTATCCTAAGCAGAATCACTATCTGAGAAAGTGGCCACTGTCAGATGTTTTGAAGTCCTCGAGCCCTCTCCACAGGCACTTCATATTACACAGGCTGCCTCCATTTTTGATATTTTTTGGTTGCAACCAGAGATTCAGCCTGGAATCATGAAGCACTTCAGTATGTCTCTATGTATAAAAATATAGTAGCTTATGTATTGTGTGCAAAAAAAGGGAAGTTCTCCAAGTAGATGTGGGTGAAGAAAGGTTTTTGGCAGTTGTACAAGGAAGCAGTTGAGTGAACCAGTGGGCTGCCCTAACACTTACAATCGTGCAAGAGTTTCTCAAAGCAAAATTCTGCATGCAAAAAACCTCCAACCCTTGGCTCCTTTTCATCTACTAAAGCCTTCATTACCTCTGTTATCCATTATCTTATTTTCAGTAGACTATTTTGCATCCATGTTCTGATTCTACTTCTCTGATGTTTTATTTCTCTATCAGGGGATTATAGTGCAGTGTAACTTTGTGTGTATGCTAATCCTCTCACACATAAATCATTTCTTTATTCTGGGTTTAAAACTAAATCAAGATCAAAACTCTTCATAATCTTTTGGGTAGTCTTTCATTTGGATATTTTTTTGATAGACCTTTAAGATACTGGCAAAAGATTAAAATAATACTGCACAAGCGGGAATGAGTGAAGTCCCTTCTTAGTGCAAAAATGCCTGAAGTTGATACTAAATCCTTGATTACATTGCTAATTTGTTAGCATTTCAGTCTATCTTCACTGTATCTCTTATCCGATTCTGTTCAGTTTTAAAAAGAAGCAGGATAGCAGATCCCTGTGCAGTAAAAGCTTTTTACTTTATAGAGAAGTTCCTTACCTCTAGGCTCCTAAATTCATTAAGTGACTACCTGCAGTTTGTGGCCTCAAGGACCAAACAGAGTGATGCTTGTGAACTAAACTGAGATAATGAGTTCTCTGCAGCCAGCGTGGCATTACGAGGATCACCCATCCCTTCAGCATGGCCATACGCTAATGGATGCCAGAGGTCCTGGTTAGCAAATAATCATTACTGAAGGGAGTGCCATGAAGGCCTAAAAAGGGATAAAATGGGCATAATTTGCCCTGAAGTGTTCCTATGGATCCATAGTGGGTGGAATCTCTGAACTGCTGTCTAGTCTTCTTGACAGTGCTGGAATTACCAACATGTCAAATGTAGGTACCACATGTAAACAAGAAATTATTCAGGTGATCATCCTGTATGCCAACTACCACCAGTGTAGTTCTCTGCAGAGAAAAAAGCCATTTCAGAGCTGAACACTTCCCTTAAGTTTTCATCAGCTTGCTTCAGGTAGAAAAAGAAACGCTATGCAAATCTTGAAATTTCCTTTTTGCTTTTTTCTCCCAGGTAACTAGTCAAGAACAAAACTAAAATTCATGATATCTTTTGGATGTTGAAGGTCTCTCTATACCACTTACAGTGAAAAAGAAAAGAAAGTTTTGAAATAGTGTTTTGATTTATTTTTTCTTTAATTTATAAGGATACTGGAGAGCAAAGAGTGCAGCTTTGTGAAAATAAGGTTTGCTCTGGCACTGCTGTGTAAAAACAATCACTCACTTCTGGGTTGTGAGCTGGAATACATTCCAACTCTGTGTTCTGTCTCCTAATTAGTTTTTAATCCATGACATGACTGTGCATCATCCCCTCTCATTCTTTAATATCCTCAAAAGAAGAAATCTTTCAAAAGGCTCTTGAAATTCTAAATCAGTTATATTGCCTGCTTCTATTATGTATTTTGTTAACCATCCCAAGTAGTACTAACCCTTTAAGAATGTAAAAAATCTATGCGACAATAAGCTTTGTAGTTTTTTTCCTTTTCATGTTGTACTCATCAGAGACTCTTATAGACCTTTGGTCAGCACTACCAATTAGGAGGCATACTCATACAGGAACTCAGATCTGTATGGTTCTTGCCTGCTCCTTTCAGTATTGAAAGTGCCTGGAGCACAACTAATACGATATGGATGGTACCTTTATTAAAACATGGCATAGTAATAACCATCCATGAATTATCTCTAATAAGGAGGTCTTTAAAATTTCTTTTCTCTTGTAATTTATCTGCTTAAATTCTGAGGGCTTGAGAATTTGGGGTTTAGGCTACATTCTGCTGAAGTGTATATATACGCAGACACGCGTATATATAACTCTTATTTGTATGTCACCAAAACAATGTGCACACCTGAATCCTGAGCCTTGTACCCTCAAAATGAATGCATGGGAACTGATATTATTTTTTAAAGTAGGATGTGCTATCCAGAAAGGGCGGACACAAGCTCTTGCACACTCACTTTTCTTGTATGCACAAAAAGAAACTGTGTAGAAGCCCAAAAGAGAATTTGCTTCTGACAAACATAAATCTAGTCCATTTCTATACCCTTGTGCCTATCTTATTAAAGCCTTTATCACATCAGACTGAAAACTGGCAAATGCCCATACCCTTTCTACTGTTCTCCTCAGCATTGTTTGACACTGTCAGTCATACATTCCTGCTTACATGCTGTATAAATCTGGCAAGTGTAGGCAGAAGCATGCTGAAGTGAGTCTGATCTTTCTTGTCAGATTTATCCCAGAAGGCCCCATTTCCATCTCCAGAACTTGCCACTGAAGACCTTGGTAAGGTTCAATTCCTTCCCCTTTCTCATCGATATCTGTACATCAGGAAACTGTGACATGGCAGAGGCTTGGAAAAAGACCAGAAGACCAGAAGAGCATAAACCCAACTAGAAGAATGAGATCAAATACAGATGATAAAACAGCAGATATGACCAAATATTTTTTACATTAAGCTTCCCAAAGAAGGAATCTTTGGAAAGTTTCTGAAGGAAACTGAAAGTGTAAGTTTAATTTGCTTGCTTCTGCCCTCTCATTCCTACCATTTGTTCTGCATAGTTACATATGGACTCATGCTGTGAAGCTGATCAGGGAAGCAATGCATATTAAACAAAATTAACTGAAAACTTCTCTTTTTTATTGCTTGATTTAATTTGAATCATTGAACTGATCTATTTTGCAATGTAGACACACACATGTGATGTCACCCCAGCTGAACAAAGTGAGAGCCAGTACCAGGAGTAGGAAGGAAGGAGAAGAGGAATGTCTCAGCTGGCTTTGTTGTCAGTGGCACTGAAACACACAATTCCACCCCTTGTCTAGCTGAAAACCACGCAGTACAATTGGGAACGAGTTTTCAGATGCAGCTATTCAAAACTCATTATATGTAATGCCTTAAAGAAAAGAATGTTTTGAGAAGTGGTATGAAGATTTCATGATATGTATATTTACTTACTTAATGTCTTTAAGAACAATAAAAAAGTGTATTTTCTGTTAAAGATACAACTCTTCCTGGTCTTCTTTCAAAAGTTTTCTCTGAACATGCAGCTCTTTTTTTTTTTTTTTTTCTTATTTGATATGTGACAACAGTGGCAAGTAATAGGATGAAATGCTAATAAGGGAAAATTGAGATGTACTTCCATTTTTTTGTCCATAATTCAAATTGTTAAAAGATATTTTTAATTTTATTTTTGTTTTTGTGAAGTCCTGTATCACAAATTCTAGTATACTATTTGGACACTTTTCTACGTCTCAGTTTTTCTGAGTTAAAAGGCAGGGTTTTTGCACATATTTTTCCTTAAATTCTAGTTCTATACTTGCTAATTAAGTAAATAGAAAGATTTTTCTTCTTTCCTCTTCAGCTTACTTAGCTACCTCTTGGATTACTCTACTTCAAAGGCCGCGTATTACATCCAGCCATTCCATCTAAATGCAGAGCCAGACTAAATGCTGTAATTCCTAATTTCCCCTGATCTTAAATCCACAGTTTTATGAATTAACATTAGCACTATTTTTTATTTTTTTTTTTACCAGTCTGGTAAAATTACCTATCTATCTGTAGAGATTTTGCTTTCCTTTCAGAGGCATCAAAGTGTGTTTCCTTTTGAAGTGGTAAGTGCTTGGTATCGTGCCTTAATGCAGTACTGTATTGTTTTGTTCAGCCTCAGATTGGAAAAAGCTGCTGGCCTGATCCTTCACATGGCAGAAAATATTGTGATCTGATAGCTGGGACTGAAGCAAGTAATGTGGGAGCTTGCCTGCACCAGGGAAAGGGGGAGGGTTTTGCCTTCATTTTTCCCTGCTAGTGCCTGCTCTGGGTTATTCTCTCTTTTCATAGATGGGAAAGAATTTGAAAAGAGGTAAATACCAAAGCTTTATTTTTTTTCTGTTTGTGTTTGTTTGTTTGGTTTGGGTTTTGGTTTTTTCCCCCTTGGATAACAACCACTTCCATCCACTGAAACAGCTTTATAAATATGGTTAGAAATGGTGCTGTTGATTATTCTTCTCTTTAAACTGATCACAGAAATAGTTTAGAGAACTTCCATTCAATGTTTCAAACAATATTGTGAGGGGGATGATGATCCCACTGATCTTGAATCCCACTTATGCCAAGAATATTCTGCCAGGGGTGCAACAGCGAGTCATTCCCAAGCCCAAACTGTCAGTATTGCCATTTAAATGTACCCCAATTAAATAATGAAGTGTAACTTAATAAATGTTTGAACACTACCTTCTTCCCTCTTCTTTCAGTCCAACTGTCTTGTAGTTTATGTCACTATGGCCCACTTTTCAGCAAGAGCATGTCTTAATATTGACTGTATCAAATTAATCCTACGGTTTATTGTGGGCAGCCCCAGTTGGTCCTGTTCTAAGGCTTTCCGTCCCTTTCTGGTGAAAAGCACTTGTACTGTGGCCCTGCTGGTGGCCTGAATCACCTCAATTTGTTCTAGCAATCAGAGGCAGCTGCTGCTAGTGAAAGGAGTGTGGACCACTGAACAGAGCATTAGGACTGACCTCAGGCTGAATGCAAAAGGCTCAGCCTTTTCGGCGAGGTCAGTCGAGCATGTGCAAACAGATTTGCTGAAGTACAAAATGGTCCAGTGATTTAATACAAGTTCTCTTCTCCCTTTCTCTCTTTTTCCCTTTCAGAAATGAAACAAGATAGAGGATAGCCTGGGTACAATCTTAGCAACATCTGTTGCCTTTCACTAGGGTCTTGGCCAAGGCCAATAGCTATTCAAAGAGCTACTGACACTTTACTGAAAGAGAAGAAAGACTTAAATAGAGAAGTGTTTGGACATGTTTCCCAACACATACAGTTGGGTCTTTTTGTGGGTCAGAATGCTTTTGGAGAAATATTTCTCCACTCCCTCCCCCACTCCCCTCTTTTCTGGTGAAAGTGTCAGAAAACAAGTCTTCAGCAAATTACAGAGCTCAGGGAGCTTACAACACAGAAGAACAGTTAAATTTTCCTTTCTTTGCTTTTGTTGTCTGAACTAAAGGGTGTTTGATGACTAAAATCTTAACCACAGTTAATAAGAAGTGTGAAGGAATTTATGCTTAAGATTGCTTCACATCTGTTACTTTCTAATTTCCACATCAATTTATCTTTTAAAGTAACTAGTAATAGCAGTGGAGCAACTGCAGCATTTTAGCACTGTTCAGATGACTGATATTGTATGAAGATATATTTTGCAAAGTTATTTCTTATGTTTGTTTTCTTGTGTGCTCTTCCCCCCTCTCCCATAAATGTTAATTTCTTCCAGCACTTAAGAAGAGGCAGTTACCTGTTTCTCTCTCCCTTTTTTCCTCACATAGCTTTTCACAGGCAATTTTGCTCTGTCCAACCATGACATGCCTTCATAAAAATGACAGATGAAGCAGCTGAGTAACTGGTGGGTATATTATCCTCCTGCAGGCATCTGCTGCTCAAAAGGCACCTATTCTTTTGTTGGCCTTGAGACAGATGTATATTGCATCCCATACATGAAGTCATTCTTATCAGCCTTCCCCTATTTTGAGGATAATCACAGTAAATTAAATAAAAGCTTCTCAGAGGAAGTCTAGTAGAGTTATTCAATTACGTGTATTTGCAATGAAGCTTGATATAAGTACATGTCTGTAGACACAAAAGATATTGCTAGAATCCTCAAGGAGAAATCCTGTGGAGCTTCTAGTTTTACTGAATTTTGTTTTGATCAGGCCATGCTCATTAAATTCAAAGCAAGATGAATATCTATGGATGAGCACAAGCTTCATGACATGGGATGTCTTAGAGTAGCCAACTCGTGTGTATAATTCTCACGTGTGTAATAAAATATTTATATATATATATAAATATATATATATGGTAGTACTTCACACTGAGATAAAGGTGCTTGTGCTCTGTGTCCCATGACTGACCTAAAAAACCCCTTGTCCCAGAAAGTTCCCAACAGAAATATATGTGACAAACTTCAGTGACTCAGAGGAAAACAAAAGAAGTACTTTTGAAAAAGCAAGGCTTGCAGGGCTGGTAACACCAAGGTCAGTATTGATGAATGACTAGGCACAGCATCCCAGTGACCAGCACTGATGTCTCCAAAGGCCAGATTGGAGGAAATATGATAAAAGAATGAAGGGGATTGAATGAATTACTTCTGGTGCTAGGGCATTATTAACCTCCAAAGTGTGGGAGGAAGCAAGTTCCACAGAGCTGCTATTTTCTTTCATCTGCCCTCGGCCCTTTTTTCCCTTACACATACAGCCATGGGTAGAAGTAGAAGGAAATAAGCATTGACTAGGCTCTGGCTTTATTCTTGCAGCACAACCATTGCTGTAATGCTTTGGGACTTGCATCTTCATCTCCACCATTTGAGACTTGCAAAGATTACACCACCTTCTGCAGGAATGGTGCAAAATGTTGTGCTTCATATTCTGAGCTAGTTTTCAAACTAACAATAACTTGAGTTTTTCCTAAAATCTATTTTTGTCTCATTGACTAAACAACATTTTCCTACTGATTTTTATGAATGCATAATCTATCCCAAGGAAAGGTAGAAGCTGGACAGGATTAAGAGATTTATAAGGTTTTTAACATTTTAAGTATAAAAGTAATGTCTAAGTTGTCATTCCTAAGGAATAAAAATTTTGATGGATACATTAGCTGGGTGGAAAATTGACATATGAAATTATATCTCCTTCAGCACTCACACCAAATAATTTTGAGAGTGGGCAGTTCAGGATGATGGAGATAGTGACATTTTTTTTCTCTAACTCACTTAGAAAACATTTCCATCTGCTTCCTATACAACTGCTTACATGCTGGTGTAGAATTCTTTCTACATAAATATACAGGTATAGGACATTAACATTTCATTTAACATGCAGACTTGAAAAGTTGGATTGTTTGAAGGAAAAAAGGAAGGGCCACCAGCATGCTCCTTGCTTTTAGTACTTCTTGTGTTTGTCATACCTTACATTTTGAAAATGTGTTTTGCGGTTGTTGTGGACTTTTTGCCTTGTTTTTATCTTCAGTTTTGGGAGGGTTTTTCTGCAAGAGAGAATGTTTGTCCAATTTTTGCTGTGGTCAGGTAAAAAAACCCGACAAATAATAATAAAAAAAGTTGCTTACTTAGCTAAAGTTTTCACACAGGGATGGTTATGAGCATCTTGAATACCAGTTATGATGCAGAAGTATGCATAATTCAGGCCATTTATTCAGAAAATACTTGTAAAATTGCAGCTGTAATCGCCAATTTTGTTTGTGCAAGTGTTCGAGCTTGTCTTGACAAATCACACTGGAACACTGAAATCTGGTTTGGGTTTAGAG
Organism: Illadopsis cleaveri; assembly: GCA_013399915.1. Lineage (NCBI taxonomy): Eukaryota > Metazoa > Chordata > Aves > Passeriformes > Timaliidae > Illadopsis > Illadopsis cleaveri. Next base: position 182,896 of record VXBB01004579.1, on the reverse strand, counting down.
GTCAGTGGAGGATTAATTCATATTAATACTGTATAGTTGATACAGAGTATAGGGTCTGACCTGAAGATTGACATCCTGCTGTGTATGGGATGTTACTGGTTTAATTGTGTATATATTGGCATTTTTCACAAGTAACTTAGCCACAGATTTTCTGATGGATGCTACCTAGTAGCAATTTCCCTGAAGTGTGCAAAACTCCCTGAAGTCAATTGGACTTCCTATGTGTAGCTTTTCTTAGGATCAGACAAATTGTGTTTCTCTATCACAATTCCTCTTAGAAAATTACATCAGTTGTGCCACAGTATGAACGCCTGGCAGAATTTATCTTAATATCCAGCAGAAAGACATCTAACCTATTTTTTTTTCAGCATACATCAAAAAAGAGGAGTGCTGATTCTAAGGAGAGTGATGCTTCTTCTCCACCAGCAGGATCTTGCCATCATGAAGAATCAATCTGAGACCCATGTGCTTTTTTAAATGCAGTTTAGATGATTGTTTTCATCAAGAGATGCTCATAAATGCAGCTACATGATGTCTGATAGAGAGTTGCATTAGCAACTTAGGACCATTACAATGTTAGGATGGGTGTAAGGATATAAAAGTAGTTGGCATTTTGCATGTTCTTCTCCATCCAGAGAATCCAGAAACTGGATTCTCTTCTGTTCCTGCCCTGATTGCATTTTTGATCATTTTTTGTTTGGACAAAATTCTTGAATGAAACAGAAAGAAACCAGTTTTTTTTAATGATTCTGCTTCCCTTTTAATCCTCTCATCTCATTTCCTATCTCTTGTTCCTAGCCCCCACTTTTTTATTTGATTTTACTGTTTAAAAATAATATTAATGCTTTTATTATCAGCACCTTTTTTTGTCTGCTACTGATTTTTTTAATTCCTCTACTGGTAATCCATACTTCTTGCAGAGCACTCACTGCACCACACTGCCAGCTTTGTCACTCTGTATTGTATTTCAGTGCTGGCCAGCTTGGTACATCCACTTATAATATGATGAATAGCATTTGGAACCTGGCCACACAGACTCCATTCTGGTTTTAGGGCTTTTTTAAGCCATCTATCCTTGCCTGTAAAAATAGCCCTTTCCTATGTGGCCATAATGAAATTCTCTGTTTCTCTTTTCAGTCTTCTGACAGCCTACCTGCCATTTGCCACCATCATACTGTGACATTTTAAAAAATTCTTACTGTGCTTTTGTTTTTCAATTGATTTATTCTTGTGCTATTCTTACCAGTGTGTGACTAATAAATTACCCTCAATAGTAGAATCTTTTAATTTTGCAGTTTCCTCATGATTAAACAAACTTATTTTCAATTTAGAGTTGCTTTACAAGTTTTTTTTTTCCTACAATTCCCTTTGTTGCTATTCTCTGCTCTTCCCAACTTAAACTCCATTTTTAACTGCATTCATTTTTATTACCTCAGGCAACTGTGATTTCTTATTACTTTTACAGTAACATTGTTTCAGATTAACTAGATTTACTTTTGAAGACTACTCAGATTTGCCAGTATATATGGACCAAATATGTCATCAAAAGATTGTGGAAACTCAAGGGAAGATAGAGAGGAGGCAAAGAGGCGCAGATGGAGTCATGACGGTAATGTTGAATTGATAAGGTAATACTTCCTGAGCAGAATGGGTGGTTGTGGATACACAAAGTGACCTGATAAATTCCTCCATTGAATCATCACTATTATTTACTATAATTTAATTCATATTATTGTGTCATTTTTGCTGACATATCTTTAGAAGCTATTCTGCAAAGTATATTCTAAAGAACAGGTTGTTGAAGTTGTTATTGTTAGGCAGGTCCCCTGTGGTTCTACAGTGGGTGGAAAACACTCTTGGAATATAGACAACACTGTAACTATCTCAAAAATCTCAAAGTTTAAATAGTAAATTAAACCATGGCTGTGAGGACACAGAAAGGCAGAGACATCCTTCTGTTAAATACCTTGTCAAAGGCCGTGAGTGTCTTCAGTTTCAATAGGCTTTATTTTTATTGCCTTCTCCTATTTGTAGAAATGAGAAAAAAAGAAGACCGAATAAAAACGCTGCTCACTTCTAGACTGGAATCAAAGCTAGTGTAACCACAGCAATGGACAGTGACTTCCCCTGTGAGACAGAAGGTAAGATATTCACATCAGAATTATAGCCACTGTAAGTTTTATTTCTGGACTGCTGAAGCACTTAGCGAAGAGTAACACACAGAGGCATTCATACCTGTACAGGGAAATGAGTGGTGTTAAGAAATGTTTTCCTTTAAAAAAGATACTAAACTGCAAACTATCCTGCTTGCTTTATGAAAGACCAATATCCACATAAATTTTCAAGAAAAGGAAAAGTTAGCATTTTGCCTCTGAGCATAATACATTTTCATATTGAAGGAACTCTACAAGCTATTGCTGAGAGCATAATGGAAGTTCTTCTTCCCACACAGTGAATTACCAGGACCCAGGTAGCAGTTACCTGACACTGCTCTTTTTCAGAATGTGTATAATGAGTGTACAGATAGAAATGTTAATATTGAGAGACAGTCAGAGGCTCAGGGGACTGGACACAACCATTAAACAAATTTGTTTTGCGTTTCAGGTCAAAATCCTCCATAAGCAGTGGCCACCTCACTGTCTAAGAAGCGTTTAACAGAATGTTTCAGGACATGCAGTTTCAGGTTTTGTGGCCATAAATATGACTATGGATCCAGTCTACAGAACAGCAACATAACTTGTAATGTGAAGAAGGATCCTTGATAGTTTCAGAAGTCAAAAGATGGAAAAGGCGCCGGTACCAATGTGTTTTGATGCCTGCAGTTACTCTTCACAGTGCCTACCTAAGAGACAGTCTAGCATGGTCCAAGGTTTGTTTGCACCAACTGTAGACTTTCCTCTGGAAGTGGTACACCTTTACCTCTCAGGATGAGTAAATGCACTCATGAGTAAATACAAAACATATTAGAAAGAAACACAACAGCACTGTAGGTGTGGATTCCTGCCAAAATGATCCAGTCAATGTGTTGGAATGGACTGACTCATTGGCAAAGATCCACAATCAAGACAGTCAAGAACAAATTGAATTAAAAAATATACATTTGCTTATATTACTAAAAATGGTAGATTGCCAAAAGTGACTAAGAATAATCACTTCTTTATATTTCATACTGCCTGTGCAGTGAAATTAAATTGGTCTGCTTAGTCACATATTTTGCTTGGAGTAACTGTTTTAGTCCCATGAAAGTCAAAGGGTTTCATACGTTTTGTTTTGATATGACAACACAAGCATTTAGAAAAAAAATAAGACAAAAATATCTATCCTATTTTCAACAGAGTAAAAATAAGTACAAATGTTTTCACTGACACACAGTTTAATGAAAGGTTTTGCTTGAGGGACTAGATTCTTGGAACATAAAGCACATCCTTGAGAGAGGTCTGATAGGAAGAACGTCATGAAATACTCTGTGAAACTACACATGAAAGCTTTTTAATTGGGTGATAATTGACTATTTTATTTTTCCATTAGTAATATCTGGATGAGAATCAAAATTAATAAGAAAGAGTCCTTCCTTTATAATGATTTTAAGTGACTATTTAATCCCTATTTTGAACCTGAAGAGCAAATAAAAAGTTTGAAGATCTTAGCTGGAGTTCATGAAGCTCATGACTCCTTGTAGATTCTTTTTTTATGTCATCCTATTTGCAAACAAAGAATTGTTTTCTCTGTTTTTAACTGTTCTATTTTCATCATTGAAGTCATAGCTACTGAATTAAGGGGTAAAAGATAAATTTTCATGGTTACATTTCTGAATGAATTTGAAAGAAGATAAAGCAGAGGTGTTTTATGATAATTCATGATTTAAAAAAAAAAAAGATAATCTGTCCTTGAACCTTGTCCTCTAAGGATCAGTGCAAAGAGTCTTATTTTGATTAACTTGTAAAAGATGAATTAGGGATTGGGGGAAGGAGAACAAAGGAAAGGCGAATCCTTAATTACAATCTTAAGCAACTGTGTGCAATCATGTTTCAGGATTTTCTTGCCTGAATACATCTTATTAAGTTGTAACCATGCACTCAGACACTCCACAACTTGGAGAATGTAGATTGCGTCCAGTTGCTCTCTTTAAACGACTTCTTCAGTTCACAAATGCCGTGATGTTGAATTGCCTCCCTCTGATTAGAAGGATGACACTGGAAATCATGACTGAAAGTGAAGCTTAAAGACAAGAAACACATAGCAGTTACACATTACATTTAATAAAATAGTCCTGGGTGCTGCATTTGTGTATTCAAAGGCTACAAGATAATCCAGAAGTTAAAATTATTTTAAAAAAAAGCCTTTGTGATCCAAACCAATTGTTTTGTTGCTTTTTTTTTCTTATTGAAGTGACTTTATATGTACATTACTTTATTATTGTTGACAACACACTTCATGGTATAGTGTATAGTAGGAATGAAAAGTAATTATATATTTACACTATTAGTTAATTTATATCATGCTGAATGCTTTTCTGGTAAACATAAACCAAAAGACATTGGCCAAGGTGTGTATCTTACAGTTGCCCTTGGTACAGTCCACTGTTCTAAAAACAGTACGTGTTAAAAATATTTTTGTCCGTGGAAAATGTCAGTTCAGCAACTCTGCCAACATTTGGAACCTCTGCTTTTTTTTTTTTTTTTTTTTTTTTTTTTTTTTTTCGGGCGCGGGCTGCCCCCCGGGTGTAT
>VXBB01004579.1:106538-177146 GCA_013399915.1 Illadopsis cleaveri | reverse complement strand
CACCCCGCCAGCACTTCGCAGCGGAGGCACCGTCGACCCTTGGGATTAAAATACTCACCGCGTTGGGCAGCCAAGGGAAAGAGGGAGCAGGTAAGTGCTAGCTGCACCTGTGCCTTTCCCTGCCTTCCTTCCCTTTCCCCTTCCCCTCCCGTGCAGGCAGAGGGCGGTTGGAGCAGTTGCAGGAAAGGGCTGTGTGCTGTTCCCCTGCACCCGCTCGCCCCGGAGCGGCTCCTGCCCGGAGCGGAGCCGCGGCTCTGCGGAGATGCCGGGGGCGGCGCGGCCGCGGCCGTAAGTTTCACGTTCCACGGGCTGGGGGCGGCCCGGGCAGCGCGGCTGGGACTGGCCCCGGGAGCACCCGACACCAGGTGCGGTGGAGAAACCGCGGAAAGCGAGAGCACTGGGTCTATAGGCGCGTGTGCACCTTCTGAGAAATACGAGAACAATAGCATCACTCTTGACTCTTTGGAGAAGTCTCACAGACAAGCGGAGAAGTGGGGTGGGGGAAGGGAGGACCACAGACTTCTGCAAAATATAGGCAGCCCAAAGTCCTGACTGTCTCAGTCCTCTCTGCCAAGCCAAAGCGGCTGTCTTGCTCGGACTCTAAGTCTGGTAGTGATGCTACAGTGCAAAACATTACAGAGACAAGGAAATTTCCTGAGTTATTTCCCAGAGCTTTCGTCCTTCTACGTCAAGGATGTTCTAGAGTTTGCAAATGTTGAAATTATGGGAGCTGTTTCTTTGATTAGTATTCAGCTGGTAAGGCTAGCTCTGCAGTGCTTGGCTGATGCTGACCCTTCCCCCTCCGCCCCGTCCCCCAGTCCATCCACGTATCCAGACACGGGCATGTCCTGCTTTCCTACAATAGGCTGTGTGCACCAGCAGCAAGAGGTTTGTCATCTGGATCCTCGGACTTCTGGTTGCTAATGGAGGCGGAAAAAAAAAAAAAAATATCCCTTTTTGAGATACAGTTTAGCCTTTATACTGCTTTCAAAAGGTGAAGCAGTTCAGGTGAGCCAAGATTCTACAAACGATGTCTTCCCTGGGATGTGGGAAAGGATGGGAGATGGATACTTGTGATGTGCTCTGATTCTGGGAGCTGAAATGCTGATATTTTAATCTTTTCCCCTTGAAAGGATAAAATCTTATGTTCTGGTAGATAACTTGCGCAAGCCAAACCAGAGACTTGAAAGGGCAGAGTATACTTCATAGTCTCTCTAACAAGACATACTGACTTGCCATTTTTCAGCTGAAACATAGGTGGTTGTGCAGCTTTGCAGAAAATAAATTGCTTTTCCAGAACAAATAAATAAATACATAAAAGAGCCAAACTCTTGAGCAAGCCAGTTTCTGAAACAGCCTCTCCTTGGCATTGATGCGTGACTTTACTTTTTTATCTTTAATATATCTACTAATTGTTTCTCTGTTACATTATTTGAGTTTGCAGGGAATTGCTACTGGTGAAAGCTAGGTACTTTGTTTCTGAGAAAGGTAGGTCTACATAATCTCAGGTGCAGAGCAGTTCGGCTGGGCAGCAGCAGGAAAGTTGCATAACTAAATTAAGTTTTCTTAATATGTAGCTTCTGAAGGTACAACAGGTCAACAGATAAAGATCAGCTGTAAAGCGATGCTGGTTTTCTCTCAGCAATATTATAACAGTTTTAACGATGCAGAAGCGAAGTGAGGATATTTGCAAATGGTGTGATTGTGCCTCATTAGAGCTAGTTCAGAGTAATGGGTGTGTTACCATCTTTGGAGAAAAAAAAAGAACACAAAACCCACTTAACAAACCCAAAGAACTATCCAGGGATCAAATGTGCTATTCTTTTAACGTCCTTGTACACAATTTTATAGCTTTTCAGTCTGCAACTACCAGGGGATCTAATCTAGACATCTAGACACACTTTTTTTTCAGGGTCATGAAGAAAGGCTAAGTAAGATTTAAAAGACAATTGCAATAAAATCCACAGTAAGGGAAGGCCTAGCTGTGACAGCTTTTAATATAAAGTATGTACAACATATAGGGTTTGAGTACTCAATAAAGATTTAAAACTACCAGGAATATTAGGAAAATACCAAAGATAATAATCTGAGCTACCACTGCATGTTAGAAATGCGTGTCAGTTAATGTGAGTGAAAATACAAACATCAGTAATACAGCCTATTTTCTTGCAAAAAGCCATTAAAGATTGCAGTTTTAATCAAGGAGCATTTCATCCTTATAATGGGAGATTTTACTGTAATTAAAGGCTGATGTAGGTCATTAGAATTGTGTTAAAAGTCATATGACAGCCTCACAACTCTCCTAAGTCTACTTCCATTGATTTAATAGCAAGGCATTATTGATTATTTGCTATTGATTTGATAGCAAAGTATTATTGTTTTTTTCGTGCAAAAGGGTAATTGCAAAGCATTTCTACAGCTGCAGATTAACTGTGAATTTTCTAATGAGAATGGATACAATATCCACATAGATTTTCATCTGTCCTTTCCATGTATGACTCTGTGTATGTACATGTTGTGCCCACATTTCTCTCTGTTTCTTCAGCAGTCAGAAGCTTGACTGAAGAAAATCATTACTAATGCAAGACCTTATATTGTTCTACTCCAACTCAAATTCCTACTTTGCTGTAAACCTGGCTAAGCCTTTTCTCAAAGGGATTCAACTCACAAATTGACTCTGATGTGTGCTGAAAATAGAAAATATTTTAAACTTCAAGTGTTTTACAGATGAATATACTGCTTGGGAGTCAGTCCTAGTGATATATTGTAAGTTTTTGTGTGTAGTTTTAGTCTATTGGCTGCAGTACCTGATGTGTTCAGCGGTTCTTCAATGAGGGCCTTTCTTGAGCCATTCCTTTTCCTTTAGTTTATCACACACATTTTTTTTTCATGTACGCTTTCATGCTACTACTGGGTATTGTTTTCTTGTGGCAATAAAAATCATTAAATTCCATCTGAGGAAGGGCACATAAAATAGATGGTTACTTCAGTTCTCCCTGTCAAACCAGGCTTAACTCTAAGCAGTAATGCAGGAGTGCCTCCTCTGGGAATTCAGCAGTTCTGCAAGAAAGTCATCCCTAGGCATTATGTGACGTTCTTCAGCTGAAATGAGGCTGCAGAAATTGAGCTTGTGGAAATTTAAATATTTGCCTTGATTGGTCCCAGATCCACAAATACTGCTGGCGTTTCTTTTCAATAACTGATCAAATTAGCATAATCCTTCCCAGCAACTTAGATCTTTCAAACGTACCATGGCAAGGTGAAAAACCAATAAAACTCTTTCACATGGAGAAAATGATATTAGAAAAAAGAAAAATCTTTCTTTTGTTAATTTTGCCTGGGGAACAAAACAAACTTGCCAACAACGCAAACAATTCAGCACTCTAGACACATGCAATCTCATGATCAACTGCAGAGCAGTATAAAAGACCAAAAGCTGTTGACGGGTTTTCTTTATGCATTTTTTTTAAAGCCATGTAATTTATTGCAGTGTGCCTAGTGTTTTTCTGTTGTCTCATCAGGTCCTTTCACCTGAGTCAGAGGGTATTTGAGCCAGTTTAGTGTAACAGTGCCATATGTTTGGAGCAGTGATAGTTTTTTGCTTGATAACCAGATGCAGACTGCAGGATGTGCACTACATTTACAGATCTCCCATGTGAATATTTAGGCCAGTTAGCGGCAGGAGGTTATGGTCTGTAGTTGTAATGTCATCTGGCACAGGGAGTTAATAGGTTTCATCGTACTGCCTTGACTTGCAGAGCTTCATTTCATCACAGGGTCCCCACCTCACTTGCTCCAAGGCACCCTCCTTTTTTTTTTTTTTCTTTCCCTGGAAAAAGTGATAACCAGACATTGCAATTGACATCGTAATTAGACATGTTATCTTCTCAAAACCTTTTTGTCTCAAGGATCACATTCCTGTTCATGTGCCTGTGAAGGAGTCTCCTGTAATATTTAGGATGTGTGACATGGAGGAGCTGCAGGCTTGTAACAAAGGGGAATTTTCTCTGCCACTAAATGTAACACCCTGTCCAATGGGCATTGTAAAATTGAATGTCAAAGCATAAATATTTCAGTGAGGGCAATCCAGCTGTCAGGGGGCTCACCTGCTGGTTCTACTTTGTTTAAGGGATCATGGTTCAAAATCCAGTGGCAACAGTCACCTTTGGAATTATTTCAACACCTTGGGTCTGATTTTACTGAATGACTAAAGTAGAGAAAAACAAAAACACCCCATGAGATAACTGTGCATTATTGACCAAACTAAAGCAAGATTTGGTAGCAGGTGGTGGCTGCTCAGTCAGTGAGGTCCATATTTGCGCAATAAATTTTGCAATAGTATCAAAAATTGAAGCAATTTGATGAGAGGAGAATAATGGAGCAAGGGGGAGAATGAGGGAAGAGAAGGCAGTAAAATAGGAGTGGTAAATTCTTCAGTTACACCTTCAGTGACTAGCTGACAGTGAGATTTCAAACTAGAGCAATGCAATCCAGACTGGTGGAGTTTAGTAATGGAAAAGGGTTGGATTTCCACTGCTTCCTAAAGCATTTTACACATTGGAAACACTTTAGGACAAACTATGCTGAAGGACAAAATTCTCTCTTGGGTTGAAGAGGTTGACAGGAAAATGATATGGTTCATAGATTAAGCTGGCACTGTGACACTGGTAGCAATGTGTGAGCACAAGTCTGCAGGAATTTGCATTTTGGCTGCAAAGGTTAGGTGATGCAAGGATGATCTCAAGAGCCTTCAGCAAACTGCTCTAGGGGGCTGGGGAAATCTCAGACGTGGGGAAGGAGGGCTTCCAAGATGGTATCGCTGAGGCTGAAAACTTGTCCTTAACTAGTGGTGATCATTGTGACACACAAACAACGAACAATAGACTTGATGGGTTGTTTTAGAAATTATGGAGTGAAGCAAAATATTCAGAGAGATTTTCGTGGGTGTAATTTACCCTTAATTGCTTGCAGTGAGGGAGACTATTCCTTTAACTTGAGGACCTTATTAATGATCTGAATGTTTTCAACAAATCAAGATTGCCCCTTGGAGACAATGCATAATAGTGTCTTTTTGACACTGCAGATTGTTTTGGCAAAGGAGAGTAGTAATATTTTTCAGGTTAGCAGTGTACACCAGAACGCTGTGGCTTAAATATAGTTTAATTTTGTACAGCAGATGGGAGAAAATGATGTATATTGAATGAAGAGGTTATTATTTTTTTCAAATATATATTCTTCAGTCTGAGGTTTCATTTATCAGCCAGCTATTTAAGAACATAAACATGAGAGTTTGGATATCTAGTGGATATTTTTTATGCTTAGTTTTTTGGGTTTTGTAGGGTTTTTTGATTCTTACAGCTGTTCACTTGGACAGCTGTTACTGCTCTGTTACGACATATTACCTGCACTGTCCAAATCACATAACATACTCTCCAAATTACACACCAGTTCTTTTACTTTGTATTTTTCATATTTGTGATTGCCAGGACTACATGTTAAGCAAATAGAGAAAACAAGCTTAGATGTGAAAGCTAGAGCTTAATGCTTTAAATACACGAGCAGACAATTTAATTTTTAAAGGCCTAAGGTATAATTTTAGGTTAGCAAAGTGTGAATGAGGGGTTATAATTGAGTTTACCCCTGTTTGGGGAGGGGAGTAGCATTTGGGAGGTCAGAAACAAGATGTAAAGGTACAATTTTATTCTAGGGTAGTTAATAATATCAAAAATGTAAATATTTCTCAGTTTTGTATACTCTGAATCTTGTTTGTGCAGAAATAGAGAGCATTTCATAAAAGAGCATCATTAAAAAAAAAGTATAAAGTGGTTGCAGGTCAGTTTTGCCATCACACTCGAGTCAGTAAACACAGATGACAGTGAAGACACTGGAATCAGAGTGCTGAATACCCTCTGTCACTGTCAGTGTTAATTTCATCCACTGCTGCAAGTGCAACCCCAAACACTTAAGCTATTCCATAATGAGGAAAAAAACACCAACAGTACCTCTTGCAGTTTTATGAATGCTGTGACATTGCTTATTTGGTCTTGTGGGCTTGATACTTATGGATGTCATAGAACAGGTGATGTTGAAGTGCTAGTTATGCTTGGACAAAATTATTCAAAAAAATCAGTATAAAATGTGTCTCTATCTATCTATCGATCTATCTATCTGTCTGTCTGTCTGTCTATCTCATTAAGAAAGATAATGAAATGCAATTTAATAAAGAATTATTCCCAAAACACAAATTATTTTTAAATACAAGGGACTTCTGCTTTTGGAGGTATCACATATAAAAGGCAGTGTGCTGCAAGAGCTATGAATAACAATCTAAAAAAAAGGGCTCTAAGAGGAATAGGAAGACTTATCCTGAAGAAGAGAAAAAAGGGAGGGAAGAGTGTTTCAGAGCAGAAAGTGCTGCCACACAGCTGAATAAAAATAATTGAAATTTTGGAGTCTGTGTGGTGAAAGTATTTGAGAATGAGTAAACCACAACAATGTTTTCTTTCCAGGAGGTGTGAGTATTCTGCTTTTCATCAGATTGTGCTGTCTAGCATATGGACTGTTTTTCAGTTGGTATTTTGGGTGCGTTTTTCAGTTCTGTGCTGTGGCGTGTGGCTGAGGACCATGGCACTCCATATGGTGGCTTTCATACTTTCCTGCAGGTGTAAAAGAAAGGATATAAGAGAACACTGTTCAAGATAAAGGTTAGAGCAATTCTAGGTTTGAAATGTCTGTTCAGAGCAAGAACAAGACATTTCAAACTGCTTAGTGAAAAGACTCTAGCATATTGTAAATGTTTTACTGACATTTCTTAAGAAAATCCATTTTGTATTTTTATCTCTGTTAAATAACAATCTGCTGCCTCTTTGAAATAAACTGACAGTTTATCAATATCAGATGTCTTTAACATGATGTAACTTAGGCACAGAGAGGGGAAATCAAGGATGCATAAACAGCCTCTACTACAAACAACATTTACTGTAGTTGAATGGAGCAGTAGGAAGTGAACATATCAGAGGGAAAGCACAGCTACTTCCTTAAAACTCATTGGCAGATCTCTCAGTAATTACTGTCGTATGGTCATGATTTACCCAAAGGGCCAGATCAAAACTGAGCTATGACTAGTTGGGATTAATCATTTCAAACTAGGCTCTTCTAACGAGGATGACACCTGCTTGTTAATCCTGCTGTGAACAGAATTTTGGTCCATGTTGGAGTGATGTCTCTTATAACTGTAGCATCATGTTTTCAAAATTAGGCTCTTTAGATAAGGGTTGCCTGTTCTCTTCATTTTGCCTGGATTTTCCTGTATGGAAGCTTTCAAATTGCTGCTGCTTAGCAAACATGCTCAGTGGGTTTGTGGTTTATCCCACCAGCCTCTAAGCAAAGCCTTTCTGGTGCAGGGCAGTACCACAGAAGGGATTACTATAAAAAGGCTTTAAATACAGTCTGTAATCAGAAGAGCTTTTTATTTGTTTCATGTTTCTGCCCTCTAGGTACCTTTGGCAGCACGACGCATGGGCGTTCTGCAGCTGAAAGAGCCTGACGTACTGAAAACAGATAGTGGATATCACATTTCACTCAGTTTTAGTAGTAATGGGTAGGACTATGATAATCAGTCCAGAGTGTTTAATGTGTATGTGATTTAATGTCTAGCCTTTTTAGATTAATTAAAAGCATGAAGGATGAAATCTTCTTTCTTCCATGGCTTCCTAAGTAGCAGCAGTTCACTCCAAATTAATGCCGTTATCTATTTTAATTTCACCCTTATTTCCACTTCATGTTTGGCACTTTGTAAATGCTTCCTTGTCTCCCTTATTGCTCACTTGGACAAGGAGGATGTCTATTTGAGAGACAGCTTTGCTTACCTGGTGATTCTCCCAAAAGGCAAAGCTATGTTTGGTTCTGACTGACGGAATTTATACTTTTAAAAACATTATACTAAGTATACATTTTTACATGGGCAGAGAAGGCTTGCAGTCATAAAAGGCAGAAAAGAGTCTTGTTTAAGTATTGAAGTTTGTGTTTCTAAAAAAAGATTTCTTTTTATTAGTAAGTCCTATGAGTTATTAAATGATTAAATTTTTAAATAAAAACTGATTTACATGTGTTAGTGCTGAAAAATCATTTGTTATTAAATCAAGTTTCATTGAAAATACAAAATTACATTATCTTCTGATCTTTCTGGGCATATTTCTGTATAAATATATAAAGTAGTCTAACATGTTTCTTATGGTGCCTGACATTTGCTTTAGGAATGTAGTGAAATTGAGTGGGGAGACTCAGGGCTTTTTACCAGGTCAGGTTCAGATCAGAACAAATCATAGCATCTGGTGTACTGTGACTAAGAATCAGTCAAATTGTTCTGATTCATCTTATACTCCTTCATTTTACTTTTGAGTTATATGGGAGAGAGTTAAGCTAGTATATGTCCCTGCCATTAATACAACTTGCTGCCTGTAGCTGGTTTGTAATTATATCATAGCAATGGCAAGTAAACCAGACCATAGCAGACAGAAAAGAAAATATCAAACCAAATGACTGCAAAATAACTGCACTTATGCTGATTATTTTAAAGAGAAAGAATTTTAACATTTGTACTGCAAAAAGATGGTGTATTAAGAGAACATTCAGGAGAAAACTTTATGGCTATAAATACAGTAGTATCAGCAGTAGTAATGCCATGCAAGAAGTTTGCTATAAACTCTGAGAGATTTATGTAAACCCATTAGTGTTGATGAGGAGAAAAGTAATAAATAAACAGTTTTGATGCATGGTGTGAAAGCTGCAAAGAATTTGCATTCTCTAAAAATAGTTAAAATTCTGACAACAGTTCTTTTTTTCCTGGATAGGTACCCATCACAACATTTCTTTGGTGAAGGCTATTCAGCAGTGGTGACATCTTCCCATCGACCACTCTGCAAATTATTATCTCTGGACTCCCAGCTGACACCCTGCCGGAGGCTAGAGCTACTGAGACAACTGGAATTGTGCCTGCTTTGGTCAAGGTTTTTTCTTTCACCGAGGGGAAAAAAAAAAAAAAGAAAAGATGAAGTTGGGCAAAGTGGAGTTTTGCCATTTTCTTCAGATTCTAGCTCTTTTCCTGTGTCTTTCTGGGATGAATCAAGCAGAGCTCACGAGGTCCAGGTCAAAGCCCTATTTTCAATCAGGGAGGACGAGAACCAAACGCAGCTGGGTGTGGAATCAATTCTTTGTGCTGGAAGAATACATGGGTACAGACCCACTCTATGTAGGAAAGGTAGGGGATTTAAATAAACTTTGGAGGGTGCAGATGCTTGCTTTTTGATGTGTTTATATGATGCAACCTAAAAATTATAAATCTGTTATCCCAGAACAGCAACACGTCGCATTCTTATAAGAATACAAGGTTCTTGATGCAATTTTCTTTAAGAGCTCTACATATTAAGAGTGCTTGTTTAACAAAGTACAGTAATGAAAGTGTTTCACTGTCACTGATAGAAAAAAGATATTTATTACTTATACTAGGTTTTAAAACAAAGGAACATAATGATGAGTATTCTGTTTTGAACATAATGATGACTGTTCTTTTTTGAACATAATGATGACTGTTCTTTTTTAAGAGTTAACAGCTAGTCCCAGAAAAAAAGTAGTTCTGTATTATGTTGTTTGCTCCCTAAAACTCGCACTACTGGAAACAAGAGAGAAAGAATCAGGATTCTGTGGGTGTGATGAGTGAGAAGGAGGGCATATCTGAATTACTGCTTTTCTTTGACATTGCCTGGCTGGCAGATTGGCACCTTGGGGGCCTCGCTGTCCTCTGTGCACAGCACAGCCTTGTGGCTTTACCTCGCCTGCGATGGGCACGGGTCCAGTACAGAGCCAGGCCTTTTCCATCAGGGCATCCCAAATGGTTCGTTGTGAGCGCCCGCCACTGCACATGGAGCACACGGAGCACAGCTGTGGATCTGGGACTTAGCTCATTTACTGCCTTGTGCTACTGGGGAATACGCTGCCTTCAGCAATTATGCAGGGGGAAAAAAAAGCCCACAAAACAAAACCCCCTCTTGTGTTTCTCTGTAACATTTATGTGTAATCATCTTATTGAAAGGAAAACCCATTTTCTCGGTAATATCAGAATCAATAAATAGAGTTTCTCATTAAAATACAGCAAATGCATAGAAAACAAGGGAGTGACAGCTTTTGGCACAACAGCATGCTTACAGAAAAAGAGATGAAGTAATCTGAAATCCACTGCTTCAAGTATAGCAGAGCAATGAATTTCAGCTTTACTTAATTCATCCTACTGAGACAAAACCTTGATGTTTGTGTTAATACAGTTAAGCACTTAGAATTTAATCACGCCAACGGAATAATCAAGTTAAATAGAGAACTGCTTTCATGATTGCAGCTATGGTTGTGTTCAGGTGCTTTTCTGAATTGGGACTGGTACTTTGCATAATTGAACCCTTAAGAAAGGTGTGCTAGAATCAGAAACGTCAACTTGTATTACAGTGATATTGAAAGTTTTGGCAAAGTTTTACGTTATGTAGCAGTATCCATTCTGATGCCACACAGCTGCTAGTTGTCTGTATGGGTTTGTCTTTTAGGCAAATTTGTCCCCAGGCTGGAGTTTTTCTCTTGTGGCTCTGGAAATGGCCTATTTGGCATTCTTTCCCACTGATAAAAAAAGAAGCGTGGCTTGCAAATTTGAATTTCTCTCCCGGAAAAGAAGCGTTTTGAAATACTCGAGTGAAGACTAGTTTTGATCTGTAGTAATTCTCATGTTCAGTCAATTGCTATATTATGGCCAGAAATGCTGTAGTAGTGCTATAGTACACGATATTTGCATGCATGTGGTTATTTTTAGCTTCACAGTCTGCTCTTTCCCGTCCTTTGCAAGAGTTCTAGCATTCACAAGCAGATATCTTCCAAAACACAACCCTTTTTTTTTTTTTTCTTCTCCTGAAACATTCTGTGCCCAGCCTGCTTTTGTATCAGCAGTATGAATTGTTGGCTCAGGAATTTGTACCAGCAATCCGTTTTGTAGCAAAAGCAGATAAAAATTTTCACTTACAAAAGGAAGCCCATCTTCCTGGAAGCACAGTCCTTGCTGAGCATCTTGTAAGATAAGATGTGCCCAGTTCCTAACCTTCTCACTGTAGAGGCTTTTCACTGTGTGGCTGCTGAGGTGCAATCATGACCGGAGCCGCATTCCCACACAGGGGAGCAAAAAGGTGAAGGAGTGAATTTCTTTCTGTGTCTTAACATCTTATGTGTAACACCACTCTGAAGTGAGCAGCAGTCACCTTCCTCCCCCTCTTCTCCTCTTTAAAACATTGTTGCTCTTGTTTCAAACCCTTTGCAAGCAGGTAGGGACAGAGAAGACCGAGATTTGGATAAGAAGGATGGATTTTTTTTTCCTCTTTTTAATTTTTTTTTTCTCCTTGATGAGGAAGCTGCAACAAGCAAAAAGCTGGCATAACTCACTTTTCTCATCAAATGAAGTGGAAGCAGCAACCAGACTCTGTAGAGTGCTCTGCTTCTGGGGAGGCCAGTCCTGCGCTGCCTTACGTTCAGGGTGCTTTGCAGGGTGCCAATCTAACTGCACATCCAGGAAGGAGGGACCTTCCACCAGCTTTTAAGGGCTGTGTGATAAAAAGACTTCAGAAACACTCAAGCAAATGGAACTGTAATGGGGAATACTGTCTCCCTGCCACTATTCAATTTTACAAAGCCCTAGGCAATTCTGGTTGGAAGGCAGCATTTGGGGTGTTAGGGTTACATGGCAAATCATTCAAGAGTTGTGAAATACCAATGTTAATTCCGTGTTCAGCACTAGCTCTGTCCTCCTGAGTGTCTGCATGCTGACACTTTAATTACATGATCATGCAGGGTAAAACCCTGTTCCTCGTAAATAATGTAGTAGGGCTCCTACTCAGCTCAGTAAAACAAGTCCTTCCCTTAATTTTTTTCAGTGTTTTCATGTTTGTTTAACAAGGCATCACATCTATACCTGAGGTATACTGCAGCCTTCCTTCTGCACATCCTTATTTTGTTTTCCTAAATGTATATGTATTTTATTATTATTATTATTAAGGCAGCAGGGTCTGTTTCTCATGTGACTCTGGAGAAACCTCTGGAGGAGTTCCATTAATTTTACTCTAATAGGAGTCAGAGGTGACAGAAATTTGGTGCCTTTTTTTATTCTCTTCTTTTAAAATTTAGGTCTTTCCTCTCTATGATATGAATTTTAATCATCTTGAATGTAATTATGAGCACCTCTTGGGATGTGCTTAACATGTAATCAGATTGTGGACTGAACCATATACAATTCTTTTCTGTTGGTCAGCACAGCATATGTTACGTTCACTTGAAGGGCTGAAGCATTTAACTGTTTAGCACGTTAAACTGTTTGGAGAGGCACTGTTCTCTTCCAGACATGCTATGTAGGAGGTGAGGCAGTTAACTGTGATGCTTATTGAGGTAGAAACATAGCTGGCTTCTGTTTTCTGGAAAATGCTTACTATTGCTTGGTAATATGTTTTCGTGAAATGCCTTACTCCGTATTTTCCTTGTAAATGACGTTACTGGAATCAATTTGAGGAAAAAAAATAGTATAGAGCAGTTTTAAATTAAACACAAACACCTAAAATTAGGAAGAGCTGTATGCTGTTATGTTGATTATTTGAAAGCCTGTATATGGTCTTGGTAAGTGAAGTTTCCATGGGTACACATTGGCAAAAAGGGGTGCAGTAAAAGTAAAACTTGAATGTTTTGTTGATACTTTTTTGGTTTTGTTACATAACTATCAGATATTCAGGGTTTGGGGTTTTTTTTGTGGTGGATTGGGGGTTTTTTATTATTATTTCTTTTAATGTCTTCTGCTGCAAGAGTATGAACCTCATCAAAAGCATTATAATGACACAAAATCTCTGCCAGTAATAATTTCATTTTTCTTATTAAAAAGTTAAAAAAGCCCCAAACAAACAAAAGAAGCCACAAATCAACCTGAAGAAATGAAACAAGTCTTTGAACTCCATGTGAGATGCTGACTGATAGCTGGCTTCACTGGTTTTTTTGGATCCAAACCAACCCTCCTTTCCCAATAGCTGTAAATTCAGGTATAGTTACAGGGCACTTTCAAGCTTTTTGCTGAGTTGAACTCTTCTTTTCCCTTGAGACCTCACTAACATATGAAGGACTGAAAATAAAAGACAGAGACTTTTGACTGAGCACAAACCCAAGAAACTCACACGTAACTTTGAGACGCTCACTGGTAATTCTCAAAAATAATGCTTTGAACTCGTAAGATATCCTGAGTGGTTTTTTTTTTATTTATAATGTAAGAGAAAGTAAAGTGTAAGTCCTAACCTGAATTTTCTAGATTGTAAAATCAAGAAAAAAGGTTAAATGAGTGAACTAAGGCATATAGTTTCCTATATCTCACAGTCATTGCCTTCCAACACAATTTTACCTGCCTCTCCTGACTGTTTTAAGGTAAATGAACCTGTTAGATTCAATTTTCAAACAGGACAAAAGTGCATAAAAGCTAATATTTGCATTATTACTTTCTGGAATAGTACAGAATGAGGGGCATATGAAAAAAAATGACGTGAACTTAAGCTTTTCCTGTAAAATTAGGTCATTTAAGAGAATCTGCAGGTTTTACAAGTTTTAAGAGAACTTACAGGCAGGGTCAGGAAAGGGTTTTTTAAGCAGCAATCTAACAAGTTTATGTTATTATTAGCACAGAGAGTGGGTAGTTTCTTTCCAGTTTCCTCATTTTGGAGGGACGGAGGCTGGATAGGTGGGGATACCAGGGTTTTGGGTTAATACTTTGTTTTTCAAAGGTGTTGGTGAATATATCAATAAGGTGACAGAATTACTCACAGAGTATATTTATCTGTGGTGTGACCTTGTCTCAGTCTGTACAGATGCAGTCAGCAGTAGGGCTCTTTTCATAGAATCATATCACTGGAATTTCAGATGTGTCTGACGAATTTTGACTGAGCTGGATAATAAGTGTCTTTGCTAAAATACTTTAAGGCAGCGAGTACTGTGGAAGTACTGGCCACTCAGTCAAACTCAGACTGAACTCTGGGAATATTATTGCCATTTTGGGAAATGGAGAGGACATGGGGTGATATTACAAAGGCTAAATATAGGTGAAAAAAGGACTGAGCTGCCTCACTTGCATATAGTGAAGAAGGAGGTTAGTCAGGCGCTATTCCCTGGAGGGATCTCACTCTCCTGCTGCTTCTAGAAGCACCCACAGGGACTATGGCTCTCTGCTCAGCTTTAGTCTGTGTTTTTTCCTCTCTAAGCATCCTGTGCAAGGTAAATGTTCGTGTCTACAAGTCAGCTGCTGGCTGAGAGTACCCACAGATCTGCAGATTTTTGTTCATTTTCCACCCCAAGTAGTTTTGGAAAAAGACATTCAAACAAACTCAAACCAACTATTTTTCATCTATCTTTGTGGCCTCTGTGTGAAAAACAGAAAGCATAATAACTCAGAAAGAAACTTTGCCTTTGTTATATTTTTTTCTCCCTTTCTATTTGTGTTATCTTTACTTTTATCATAATCTTTGAAGCACTGTTGTTTTATATACTCCCCGAAGGCCATTTATGAAAGGGAAAAAGCAAATCTGCTGTATTTCTGATATTTATCCATCTCAGAAACTCTTTGCTTTTCTGAGCTATGAAAATTGATAACAGTTGACCTTTTAAGTAAAATGGGACGTGCCATTCCTGTCAAGTATTTTCTGATCATATATGCTGCAAATGGAACAGATGAACAGGCATAACAGTTAAGTCCTGCTTACTCGCTTTATGGATTGAATAGGTCTTGGAAAAGTGACACTTCAGTTGTACTGCACAGATGTGACTTTACCATCTCAACTTGTTCTGTCCAGTCCCAGTATCACACATTTTTCTTCACTGTATAGTCACTGTGGGCATTGTGTTTTTTCATGCTGTAATTTATTTGGATTACCCTGAATAACTGAGAGCTGACTGGCAATCCAAATGTTCCCTTCTTAGCTTGCGGGGCTAAAGTGTCTCTGGGGAGAATGGTGAGATTAAGGCACACAGGAAGAATTATCCAAAAGGATAACCTAAAATCTGCTGCCTTTTCCTGGTCAGTTTCATCAGCCTGCACAGCTACCTCTTTACTGGAAGTTCTCTTTTCTCAAAGGTGAATGGATACTGGAGAAGGTTTTATGCCAGGTGATGACAATTTCACAAGCCTAAGCACAAAAAGACAATTTGTATGTAACTTCATTATTAGAAGTGATAATAGAGTTGGGAGACTTATGGTTGGATACTGAACCAGAACATGTGGCTTTTTGATCTCTTTCTATAATATAGAACATTGATTCTTAACATGTGCCACTACAGAAGAGGAAGGTTAGTGAAGGTGATGACAACAACATCAGTAAATTAGGCAGCCCTCATGGCAATTTTTCGTTCAATGGCACAGTCATGCTATTTATGTAATCCTGTAATTCTGTATTTCAGCAGACTGAGAGGCTCTACCTGCAGTGCTCTACTCTGGATGTCTTTTGGGCATTATTTAAAAACTAAATTTTATGAGTCTCTGACAGAATAGAAAAGCAAGAGTAAAAACTAATTTTGTAATTATATGTAGATGAGAGGCTCCTGTATGCTTGGCTGGTGATCAGAAAATGCCTTATTTTCAGGAGAGCATGAGATTTAAAGCTCTGATGTCAGTCAAGCTAATGCTGCTTCAGCTGACATTTTTAGTGATGTTCTGACATTCCTTCTCCTTTTCATCTTCTGAGATTGTACTTGGTCCCTTAGTTCTTGTTATTGGCTGTCAGCCAGCATCCAGTTTTATGTCTGTCCTCTTGTGTCACAGTTCTCTGTTAATGGCATTGGAAATACACCACTGTAAAACTATGGCTATCAGGAACTTTGAGAATTTGCATTTTTGTAAGACTAAAGAAGTCCATTCATGAATTATTTTGCTAGCTAAAATTCAACCAAACACAAGCCCTGCTCTTAGGCAGTGGTCTCATAAGGCAAGAAATAATAGCAGACTAAGAAGCAATGACAGAATTCAGAGAACTATAGTGTTAATCGACAGCTGAAAATAGTCTGAGAACAGTGGGTCATTAGTGTGGGTCACTTGTTTTCTTTGAAGATAGAATATTTCTTTTTCTGAAAATGAGACTCATGCAGTATTTTAAAACATTATGAACATAGAACAGAGAGTTCTTTCCTGCCTTTACTTCCCAGTGTTTATAGATGACAAGTTGGTTGAAATTTCTAAGTGCAGACCTATTTAATATGTATGATAGTACAAGGCTACATCTCCTTTCAGACCAGTAAAGATAAAGGGTGTTTTCCAATTGCTTTCAAAATATCAGCATGCATATGCTTTATAGTTTTACATCTTGTAGCCAGCCTGCTGTCACATTACCTTTTTCATGTTGCCTTTTTTCTTATACATCTTCTGCTAGCCATAAGTGCCTGTCTACAGACTCATTGGGCATTCATTTCATGTATTAAGTATTTTCCATGTGTCACTGTATAAAAGTGCTGCCAGGGCTGTTGCTACCTTGTCATAATTCTACTGCTGAATTTCTTCTTTGCTTCACATTTGTTTTTAAATATTATATTGCATTTCTTAATTTCCTCCCCTCCCCTTTTTCTTTTTTTCCCAATAATCACTTAATAAAACAGTACCTGTGTACATATGTCAATGTTTCAGTGTTAACTTTAACCACTTAAAGGGAGGGCCTGGGACAATGTATTTAAAGATCTTGAAAAAAATCAGGGAATGGTTCCTTTGCGTGCAATAAGCTGGCTTTTACATAAATACACTGGTGATAAATACTGAAAAATCTCTTTGGTATAATCTTTTTCTCTCAGCATTATGCATTTCCTTGGAAGAGATAGCTGAGGAAAGTGCTAATGGTGGAAATGCTGAGAGAAAAAACGGTGTTAATACACTAGGTTGCTCAGTTCTTTTAGAATAACTATCAGCTACCTTATGCTACCAGCATCTTCTCTGTCACTTTTGCACTGAGAGAGACACTTACTGTCATGTAAATTAGAGACAAGTAGCTCTTAGAAAAGGCAGTGGAGTGTGTGCTCTAGGAGAACTCTAATTCTGTCTCAACTGTCCAAACCATGGTCATGATATGAAGTACCAGCCTATACCAAGAGAAGTTTGAGGATGTCATAATACTTAATCTTTCATTACTTCAAGGTTATAAAAATATGTTAAAAATAGTTAAAAATAGGGAGGAGGGTTGTTTACTTGATATATATAAATTTTGTGAACACCTAACTATACATCACTTGAGCTCAGTGTACAAATGGGAACCTATTTAACCTTCCCGGGCAAGTATAAACTTAGCCAATGAAGAGGCTGATTGGCAGCAGACACTGATCACCAAAACCAGTAAATATGTTCATAAAATTGAAGAATATATTCAGGATTTTCTTCTTGCAGATGTTCTTGAAAAAAAAATTACCATTAATAGTTCTGTCAATGTAAAAATATTTGATGATGTTACAAACCTGTGCTGTTGCAAGAGTAATACTGTTATTTATGTAGATGTAAAGCACATAGTATGGTACTAGCACACTACAAGTCATAAACATAGCAAAGAATAGGCCTTTTTTTTCTTCCAGATATATAGGAATACTGAGACAGATATAGTTCTTTTGCATACAGAAGGTCATGTGCCATTACTCATGTACCAGAAAACACAAAATATACCTTACTGGCTTGGTCTCAAGCTGTCTTTTTCAGTATCCTCCCCTGGGAGAAGAAGATAATTCTAAACATTCAAGAGGAAGGCAAAATTTTTTTTAATATGTTTTGATTATTAAATTATGCTGTTCATAGAGTAACTGAAGATTTAGTCCAGAATCTTCAGATTAGTTTTATTCACCCTAGGAGACCATTTGAGAATATTAATGTTGCAATGAAAATATCTGGTCATTTCAAAATTGAATTTTTAAACTTATATTTTATTCTGTAGGTTAGTGAAAGAGAAATACTGAGAACTGATTTGCAACATATATCAACATATTTCACATTTTGACAGTGAAGAAATAATGCCTGCCTTTCATATAGTACTCTAATATTTCTAAAACACCAAAGGGTTGCATTATGGCGTTTCATGTGGGTGAATAGGTGTATGCTAAGAACAATTAAGGACAGTCTGAAATAATATTCTGCCTACATCACAGAAAATTCTTAGGCCCTCTCTGAATAGAAAGAAAGAACTTTAATGTCATTTTCTAGGTGATACAAGGAAATTCTGCTGCATGAATTCCAGAAAACATTGCCAGAGTCACACTGGTTCATTTAGTTTTCCTGTTTCTGTAAATTGTGAGAAATTACCTTAAGGATTACTGAGACAGGCAATTCTCTTGCTGTGGAGTATGTGTGAGAAGAATTGAACCCAAAAAGTTATTTTTCATTTGAAATGCTTCCAAAATATGGAAAATCTGGTAGTTGGATGGTACATGTGTAAGGATGATAAGCTGCTTAAACACTTCATACTGAGGTACCAAATTGTAACCCTGCTGACTAGGCAATCAGACAATTCATTTTCCCTACAAGGTAGGCAGGTGTTGTATTAGACGAAGTTTAGCTTGTTATCCTGTAACAATGACAAGTTTTCAGACACAGCTGGGAAAAGCAGATGGTCATTTCTTAAGTTTCTATAATCATGGTATAAACGTAATGCCATAAATCAGCAAAATGCTTAACTTGTCTTTCTGACACAATCTATACACATTATATGGGCAGAGCAGGCATTTGGAAAAGTGCTTGACATATTTTTATGCTTCTTTTTTAACTGGCAGGGTTATAATTCTACGTAGTCTACATATTAAAAACTGTTTAAATAATTTCACTTGCCCCTGTATGTTCATAATCTTCATGCATGTGTAGACTATTATCCTTCCCACCCATCTTTCACCCTTTACTACTTGGCTGCTGCTTAGCCAAGCAATACTTTTAAAAGGTTTTCCTTTTGAGTCAACACTGTGGTCTTGTGTTCATCCATACTGCTCTTTTATTCATCCCCTCCTTTTTTTGAATATCTTCTTGACTGTGAAATGCTGTGAACAAAATCATGCTATTGTAGCTTCCTGCATCTAAACAGGAAATAAGCCAAGTGAAACTGTTACTTTCTTTTCTCATTGTAAGATTCAAATTGCACTATTCATGTTTGTTTCTCTCTTTGCAAGTTCATGTTCACTACCATGCTGAGAATCTTAAAGCCTTATTGCTTTCCTGTTTTATTTATCTTTATGCTGAATCAAGCATACTTCTGAGTGACTATCAGTCCTAAAGTGAAGGAAATAACAGTTGTTTGAAACATTTCAATATGTTTGACTGGTGAACCAAGTGAAGCCATGTCAAACAAGGTTTTATGGAGCAAACATGCAGGAATTAGAATGATAGCAGTGATGAAGCATATACACAAGTGGATATATATGTCTAGGAAACAATGGAGGGCCCTCACATTGAGGAATAATTCCTGCTTGTGCTAACACATTTATTTAATTCAGATTTATCTTAAGATTCAAAGCAAATGTAAAAATTCTAGTCTACACTGGTTTTAGTTTAGGAAAATAGAGACTGCAAAAGTTAAAGAGAAGAAAAGTATGGCAGAGATTAAATGTGAGATGGGAAGGAACATGATGAAGCATTTTGCTTTGTTTCTATCACTTTGGAGCCTGATGTAAAACTGAAAGCAAAATACCAAAGCAATCAATGAGAACAGTCTAATCACAGAATGGGTCAGGTTGGGAGGGAACACAGTGGGTTGCCTGGTCCAACCTCCCTGCTCAAGCAGGGTCATCCCAGAGCACGCAGCACAGGACTGTGTCCAGACAGCTCTTGAGTATTTTCAGTGAGGGAGACTCCACAACTTCTATGGGTAGCCTGTTCCAGTATGTGGTCACCTGCACAATAAAAACATTCTTCCTCATGTTCAGGTGGACCTTTCTGTGCATCAGTCTCTGCCTGTTGCCTCTTGTTCTATTGCGAGGCAGTACTGTGAGAAATCTGCCTCCATCTTCTTGGCACCTCTCTTCAGAATCTTATAGACATTGGAGGGGTCTCCTTTCAGTTGTCTCTTCCTGAGGCTGAACATGCCCAGCTCCCTCAGTCTGTCCTTGTAAGAGAGACCCTCCAGTCCCCTAGTCATCTTTGTTGCCTTCTCTTTGATCTGTTCCAGGAGCTCCATGGAGCCCCAGGAGCTCCCTCTGGCACTGAGGAGAACAGAACTGGACATGCACTGCAGATGTGGCCTCACCTGGGCTAAGTAGAGGGGCAGGATCACCTTCCTTGACCTGCTAGCAATGCTGTTCCTAATGCAGGTCAGGATACCATTGGCCTTCTTGGCCACAAGAACACAGAAGCCCATGAACATTTTCTTGTCTACCAGGATCCCTGGGTCCTTTTCCAAAGAGCTTCTTTCCAGCAGGCCACCTCTGGTCTGTCCAGGCCCATGGGGCAGGACCCTACACTTGCCATTGTTGAATTTCAGACAGTTCCTCTCTGCTCATCTCTCCAACTTGTTGAGGTCCCTCAGAAGGGCTGTCCAGCCTTCTGAGATATTGGCCAGTCCTCCCAGCTTTGTGTCATCAGGGAACTTACTGAGGAGACATCTTCCCCTTCATCCAAGTCATTGATGAATAAGTCAAATACAGGGCCTGGTTTTGAACCTTGGGAGACACCACTAGTGACAGGCCTCCAACTACACCCTGTGGCACTGACTGCAACCCTCTGGTTCAGCCAGTGTAGGATCATCTCATGTGTAGGTCTTGATTCCCTATGCTCTTTGCTAAAGAAGCTATGTGCATCTGTACAGATCACACATTGGTTTAGATCACATCAGTCCACCCCATGAGTCCTAGAAAGGAGGCTTGACTTGGTTATGTTAGCACAGATGGACAAGGAGGGCAGGTAGCCAGTGATCCAGTAACATCCAGGTTTGAGAAATATGCAGGGGAGTAGGTCTGTTAACTAGCAGATGTATTTGAAATAGACAAAAAGGTAAGTAAAGTTCATTTTTAATCAAAAGAGGAAAATGCCATGTGCAGCAAGGTAATCTGTGACACAAGACATCAAAAGCAAATATCATCAAGACAAAAACTAGTAGAACACGGTTTTATGGTTCTTTAATGAGAGTAAGAAACCAATGAATAGGAAATGAAAGATGTAAATATTTCTTATAAAACATTACTGGAGAGGGCTAGAGAATTTAGAATTTGTTCAAAAAAGCCTGAAACTTGAGCAGCAGAGTGCCAAGCAGCACAGGACAAGACAGAATAGCATTCTATACATAGAAGTTCCAAGAATTACTGGGTCAAGATAAAGCACGGATAAGTGAAAAACAATGCGAAGATCTGGAGGAGTCCAAGCAAGTCTGAGCTCCCAGCAGACGGATGGAAGGATGCAAATATGTGCAGCTGTCAGGGAAGTAACTGGACCATGTCCAGACTGTTTCCGAATTAAGAGCCAAAAATCAAAATGAGTTCTCTGGTCTACCATTGAAGAAGGCAGCTCGCACCTTACAAAGTAAACTTTTTCTTGGGAGCTAAAGGGATGAAATAGTGACACCCATGATTTTCAGAACTTTAGTAGACACCTGTCCTTGTAGACCAGTGTTTTGACATTGATCATTTCATGTAATTTTATTTCCTCCCGTCTGTTTGCAGGCTGCATGAGAATTTTTCCATGCAGACTAATTTCGATGTCCTGTTAAAATTAGATGCTGTTCCATGCTATGTAAGTCATAGTATCACGTTCAGCAATTTCCATTCATCTCTTGTTCTAGTAAGCAGAGATGGGTAGACGATGATGGTCCATTCTGCTAGTCTGATGACAAAATCATCTTTCTGGTTTTTTATTTTTTTGGCAACTTTGCTTCTAGTGGCACAAAGTGAAGTCAATGACTGCGTTTTGTGTGGGATGATACAGACTGAGGGCCCAGGTGCTTTGTCAGGCTTCCAAAATACCTGCCAAGCAGAAAATGAGACTGTGAGGAAGATGGAAAGATTAAGATGTCCATCCTGATGACAGATCCTTCTGATTTAAAGATGTAAGGGTCTGTATCTGTTTACCATATTAAAAAGGGAAGATATTTACCTTTGCTTCTGAAATTATGTTATCATCTGTGTTTTAGATAGTGGTACACCTTCCAGTTCTGATCATTTGATGCATGCTTTGTATTATACTTAAAATGCAAACATCATTACAGTTTGAGGCTTTAGCAGGATGTGCTAACAATTTTTATCTCAGTTTAAATTTTTTTGGAAATTACTTTGTAAAATATTTAGCAGGATAAAGAGAAGACATCCTGCAGATTCACCTTTAAGGTTAGAAGAGTTAAGCTTACTAGAGTGAACAAAATGATCTGCAATATCACAAATTTTCCTGGAATCAAACATTCCTGTACCTGTAAATAACATTTACTGATAAGAGAACTTCAGCAGAAATTATATGTGTGCCATTGTAGAGAGTCATGGAGGGAAAACAGATATTTTTTTCCTCCATAGTAACTTGTATCTGGTGAAAATATAAGTGCAACTGAGGATGAACAGTATGCTTAAAATCAAAGGGCATCTTTGATTTGCAACAGACCTAGTGCAATAAAATAAGGTAGATTTTCTTAAACATTAAGGGACTGTTGAATAATGTGTGGCAGAGGATAACATCACTTTATAAATGATGTCTTGCAAAGCAAGGTAAGAGTTATTCTGTATATATTCCTGAAGTTTTCTGTCTCAGTAATCAATAGACCCTCCCTGATGTTTTTCCTGTAAGTTTGGGATCAACAAAAGCATTTAATACTGGTAAGCTTTTTGTCTCAGTATTTGAATACTTTCAGGGTGGAGTGTCAGAAGAAGCAGTAGGTTGTCACAAGGAAAAGGCCACTCAGGGTCCCAAGTCTTGACATTGGCTTGGAAACTCATACAAAAAATATGAGGGTTTAATATGTGTCTGATTGTTTACAGCCTAGCAGAAAATTTGTTCTTAAAAGTGTCTGCATAAAATTATACTCTGTTGCTCAGTAGATGAATTCTATGTGTGAGTCACACCTGCCTGTTCCAGTGATAATTTTTTCCCACTTATTATTGCCATTAGTCCTGCTGAGCTAACGGAGCTGAGAGACAGCAAACTGAGTGTCACCACAGACTTGTTTGTTATGTTCCACTGACTTACACCTGCAAAACCCCACTGTAAGCTATGGGGCCCTGCATTTTTAAAATGAGAACAGAATCTGAAGATAGCAGGGCTTTTGCTTGCTTGTAACCAGGGGAAAGACTCAACTAGGATTGCAATATGAACAACTTGCGTATGACATGTCCACTGAGTCTGAAGTGCACGACAAAGAAAGGCATTGCTGGTTTTAAAGTGCCACTTTTTAATCATGTTGCATAGTAATAGAAGGTCTATGTACTGTCCTAATGCATTTTTTTAATGATTAAATTGGCTTAGTTTGCTAATTGGCTTAATTCATTTTGTTTTTTACCAGTTTACATTGAATTCACTAGATTTGCCATTGAAAAACTACTATCCTTCCACTTGTACCATTATTTTTGTGTATACATGGACACAAAATCATGGTTTTATAAGTGAACTGGCATGCTTTACCTCTGACAAAAATCATTACAGAATTTAATAGTGTGTTCTGGTTCCTTTTCTCTTATATAGGCACTGTTTTTACCTTCCAGTCTTCCACAAGTTTTAAAAGTAGCTGGAGAGCAAATGAAGGGTATTCCTTATCTTGAGCTGTCATGAACATTGACCATCAGTCAGTGCTGATGACTTCTGTGAAAAACATACTTTAGAATATCTTGTGTATTCTTCACTGAAAACAAACTTTAAAAATCCCTGAACAATCTCTTTGCCTTCTCATAAATTTTGTTGCGCAAATATGAACACAGATTAATGGAGAGAAGAAAAGTGGAAGAAGTGATGAAATGGATGTATGTAGGGAAAAAAATAAGCCAGCCACAAACTCCCAGAAGAGCAGGGGTACTACTGGACAATGGATTCAACAGGTAGGAATGTGTGGAAAGAGCCTGGCTGAAGAAACACAGCGACCTTTGAAGACGTATATAAACCAGGGACAGGCGGAGAATATAAATTCTATCAGTGAATCACTAGTGAGATTAGGAAGTAGAACTTTCTGTTCACTTCACAAAGTTTGATTTTAGTGATTTGAAATGTGTAGATCCTCCATTAATTTGAGTAATCTCCTTGTGACTTTTATTTGCAGAAGCTCTTATTTGTGTTATTTTCACAAGGTAACTTTCATCTATTTGTGAACAACATAACTATTCACTAAAATGCCACTGTGTTTACATGACAACTTGTGCAATTTTGATGGGAAAATGTACAGCAAAATAACACAAATAAGGAGCTTTTGTTTCATGTGCAGAAGCAGTTACTATTTGAAAAATATTTATTGAAAATAGCATTTTCCTTTTAACAGATACAAAAGTTTGGCACTATCTATTAGCATACAGGGCTCAGAGGCTAATGAATAGGGATATAATTAATTATTTGTTTTCCCTTAAAACTATAGGATTCTCAATTAATGGAAGTTGTACCTTTCTTTCAGTGCACAGAGCTGTGCTGATTTACACCAAGCCGTATAGAGCTTCCCTAAGGGGACTTCCTTAAATGAAATGATCATTTTAATGGACCACACAGAAGGTGCGAGACAAAAGTGGAAATGCCTTGAGTATAAAGTTCTAAACGTTACAATTGGTGACAGAAGGCCTATCAATGAGACAGTAATCCTATAAAAATACAGAAAGATCAGATTGTTTGTCGAATTAGACTTGCTTTAATATGGATGCATGCAAGGGGATAGCACAGGAGCTGGAAACTTTCCATCTGCTTTGTATACGAAGTGATTAGATTGTGATCACTTAGTCCAAGAGGATAGAAATGATGCACAATTCTGCCAGGATGAGACATGCAAATTGGATCAATTAAGCTTTGAGAGCGCTCAGACAATCTGGTAGAGAAGTTTACATGCTGTGTCTAGTGAAACTTAGCAAAGATCAGTCTTGAATGCTGAGGGCAAGTATTATAGTGATTTAAACTCTAATCTCCAAGAGTAATTCATTGTTTTCAGATTTAGTTATAAAATGGATCAGATACTATAGCAAAACAATCAGATGCTATAATAAAAGATCCCTTAAGGGGATGTTTGATGGTACACCAGAAGTATGTCAGAGAAAATAGTAGCAGTCATTTGAGTTGCAACATTTGAGGTGGATGAGAGTAAATTCAGGTGAATGATCCTGTTTGCAGCTAACAGAATGCACAATTCTAGTAACTCCTGTACCTTCATGTTCACCACAATGCTTCAGAAGCAGGGAGTATTCTCATGAGTAACTCACTGTGTGCACTGTTTTCATTGAACCAAAGCTCACTCACAAGGGGGTCAACAAGAAAATGATCATTAGGTAAGAGTGCTGTAATTTCATCAGAGACCATGTAAGAATTTGAATTGTGTACCCTTTTCAATGTCCTTTATAGTGTCAAAAAGACATATTATTCTAGATAGTTAGAGGGGTCTCTATGGAAATTGAAAAGACTCAATACATGTCAAATACTGGAAACCTCAGAATACATTTTGAGAGAAGACACTAAAATTTTCAGTAGTATCCAGATAGCTTACAGAATTAGAAATAGGTGTACACAATTTGAATTTTAAGGTAGATAAAGCCAGTATGCACCAGCAGTGTAAAATAACACCTTCCATTTCACTATTTTCTCAAAATTTGTTTATCAGTAACACATACATTGACTGTATCACTGGTATTTATTGGCAGTGAGTAAGAAAAACAGTAAGAATATGTCATGGTGAAAACAAACAAAAAAAACTTGGGTTGGCATCATCATTGCATATGGCAAATCTCATATCCTTGTTTTGCTTTTTATTTTTCTAATACAAGTGAAGTTCAATCTTAACTCATAAATATCTTCTCACATAATTTTAAATGCCAAAATATGATTTAGGGAAAGAAAGTATAAAGACTGCAGAGGAATTCGATGAGATTTTCTCTTTCAAATGCTCATTGTAAACATCAGCATAGAAAAAAGCACTAGGAGAGCACTGCCTTTTACATAGAACTGTTAAAATCCTTCTAAGTTAGGAGGATTTACAGTTAACCTAGTATTCATGTTAAAGCAGTTTTTTATGGGTTTGAAGCAGGCATTATCCTCCCCCTCAAGTATTTTCTGAAAAACAAGCCAAAAACATGGGCATTAAAAGCATTTATTTCCCAGCCCTTAATCCTATGAAGTTTAAATGCCTGTCAAGGTATGAATTAGTATCTTGAGATCAGCCTGGTTATATCTGAAAACCCTTGCAGGCCTGCAAGTTTGAATGGTTAAAAAAAAAACCTAGGGAGAAATCAAACTTCCTAAAGTATGTATTCACAAAGGATCACTTTTAAATGATCTGAACAGTTTCAAGCAGACTTTCAAGTGTTCATATTTACTGTGCATACCCTGCTTCAGCTTGTTCTGAATACTGAACAGCTACAGTGTGAATTTATGTAATGAAGTCCCTTAATCTTTCAATGCTGCTTCTTATAATTAGGCGTATGTGACACACATATTCATTAAAGCAACCTTCCTCTTTGAACAGGGGTTAAGGTGCTATTTCAGAAAGGTACTTAAGCATATGCTTAGTACCAGCCTTCATGACTGTTAAAGCAAGCCCTGACAAAATACACATGGATAAGGATGATTTCCTAACTTAGAAAATTCTAAACCAGGTTTAATTTGATGTAGCAGCAGGTTAAATTTCCCTAGGTTTTGAGGTGAATTTTGAGCAATGAGCTGTGAATTAACTAGCCAATATATATATGGGGGGGTGAATGGACTTGAAAAAAAATTTTGGGAAAAAATCAATATGATAAACTACCTTCAGTGAAACACATAATAGTAGGGGAAAGAAAATAAAAATTGTCCTATAGACTACTGGAAAAAAAAGAGCATGTTATTTGTCATTCAGTGTTTTACCCTTACTTTTACCTTTACTGCAGAGTTAGAAATGGGTCACAGTAGTTCATGGACAACATTTACAGAAATATTAGGGTGTTTGATCAAGCCAGACTCCAAAAGAAATTCTAAATGAAACGTAAATACACTAGCAACAGTAACCCATGTTTTATGATAACAAATTAACCGAGGGATCTTCTGCTCTATTTTACCTGAACTCATTTTATGACACAAGTGTCTGCATGCAGGTATCTAATACTCTGGCCATGCATTGGTTTTTCATCTTACATTGTCATACTAGCAATGAAACTATAATGCTTTACTGTAGATATTAATCCCTGCCCTTTTCATATGAATTAATTCACTCATTTTAAAATGCTATAGTAAAGTTTTGTGTTCAAATTCTCCATTAGTGACTTATTTCCTTGACCCACTGTCAGCCCTGGGCAGTTATGACTTTCTCCACGACATGCTTTCCGAGATACTAATTATGTCCAATGTGGGCATTGTGTCAAAATTTTAATTTTGCACTTTAGGTCTAGGAGTCCCATTGACCTTAGTGAGAAGACTATGGGATTAGATTTGTGAAAATGCTTGAATACCTGGTTGGTGTGAAATATTTTATAACATATAACCAATTTGGCTTTGTCAATTTAAAGTTGACAACTGTCAATTGGAATTGTCAATTTAAAGTTGACAATTGTCAATTGGAATTGTCAATTTAAAGTTGACTATATAACTTTTATGGAAGTCAGCATCAAGTATTGCATTTTTTCAAACATAGAATTTTATAAAGAAAGACAATAGGAAATTAGTTTTTAAGAAGAAAAACACAATAACAAACAGTGTTATCCTGACATTTGTATTATCATTTTTGTTAAAAATTAAAATTAGCATTTAGATCAACATGTAAATTCTGTTTTGCTCTGATGGTTTTGTAAATGTTAATTAACAAGTCCATAACTATTTTCAGAAAATGAAAGATTAGTGGGTATATGAACCTAGTTAACTACATTTTTTTCTGTATTGCAAGTCTTTCATCATTAAAATGATCAGATCATACTCTCTTCTGTAGTCCAGTACTTTATGAACTTCTCCAGACACATAACCCTAGTTACTTACACTGCTTTACAGTTAGATGTTTTACCATTGTCTTCCAGTCCATCAGGGTGTCAGCACTTCCCACTAACACACAAGGTAAGATTATGAGTCGATCTTTGGAAGCATTAAACTTTCAAAAGCAAATTAAATGTGAAGAATTGATACAACATAAAACCAAAGCGAAAACAAATGAAAAAAGCTCTACACCCTCTGGGTATCTATTCCTTGGTACTAATGTTTTTTGGAAGCAGGTTCCTATGAGAAAAATCATTATCAACCAAGCAATGCTGCAAGCTATTTTGGGTAGTTGAAGCAGAAAGAGGATAATCACTCTAAACTATAGATCAGTAGTTTGACAAAGAAGAGATAATATGGGAGGCATAATTTCGAATCTAAAATAAATACATTTGGTATAAGTGCATATCTTATCTCAGAAAATACTTTAATACCAAATGAATTTTTGTTTGTAAATTTGGTATTGTAGATATGGTAGTCAAACAAGAAGTGTGTATGATTATTTTTCCTGTGTAGTGCTGTTACAGATAATTCTATAGATTACAGAGTTAGAAATGAAAAAATAGATCCTCTAATGTGCTCTCATTTTCCATGGTTGAAATCCTAGGCCCAAATTATTATGGCTGAGTAGAAAAGGCATTATGGGAGAAACAACTTTCTAATTACCATATTTATATTCTAATTTCTTATTTCTGTTTTCAAGGACAGATAAAAAAGTAAAAGCATTAATTTTTCATTATTGAAGGTACATAAATTCTGTTACTGCCTTTCTTGTTTCATTTACCTTCCTTCCCATCTTTCCGTGATATAAGGGATAGTGCATTCATGCATTGTCTGGTCATAATAACTAACAAACTAACTAAAAAAAAAATAAACTATACTGAAATAATAATTAAAAGAAGTATGTACAGAGGTATAAGAAGATAAAATACTCATATTACTGTAAATGTATGCATTTGCACACCTATGTATATGTTTCATTCAAGGAAAATACATGCTCAAGAGACAGTCTTTCACTGTATGTGTGTTAATATTGTGCAAACAGAGATTGTTTCATGTATAGTGAGGAAGTAATTTGAGAAGAAGAGTGAGTGAAGTTTCTTGAAGGTTCTGTTTCTGCAAGCTGCTACACGTACATAAACTTTTCAAACCCATGGACATCTGCTAGCCCTGAGATATTCTTCTATGAAGTATGCTGGGCACTTTGCTATTTGTTTGCCATGCTACAATTTTTAAGCCTGAACACTTTAGTAGAAGCCATATATGGGGAATGCTGGGAGGAAGCATCCTTAAAACAAGTTTATTATACTGCTGAAATAGAGTGTAGTGACTTTTAGAGAATTTTGTCTTACAGCTTCGGTGATTCTTGGCATCAAAGTAAATCAAACCACTGGACCAGCAAATGCGTCGGTTTAGAATATAACAGCAAGTTGTATGGTGCATTATGAATAGATATGGATCATGTGGAAATGATTTTGGCATGTATAGAAGGGAACTTAGGCCCTTTACTCGAGAAGAAATAAGACCCAAAATAGAGCTAGTAAGAATAAATATTCAGAAATTTGTAAATAGAGTTTCACTGCAGTGGTATTTTCACATGATTTAATTGTTTTAGGCACTTGTATAATGAGATTTGAGTCATTGGTTTCTTTAATCAAAAATTAAATCTCTTTGAGTAAAAACCAGCTGTTTTTGTATTAAAAAGTAAGTCACATGGCAAATCCATTCTATGTGTTGTTTTGTCAATGATGCTGTTCTGTTACTGAGATATTTAGAATAAGTACTCCAAGGAATAAATACTGATAGACTGAGAGTGGTGTGGGGAAGAAAACAAACACCACCACCACTACCAAAAAAACCCCCAACAACCGAACCATAAAACCCACGCAAAGCTGAATATTGAAAAGCTCTGTGAGGATTCCAATGTGCATGTTGTTTGCAAACTGTGTGGTCTGTTTCCATTCTAGGAAGCTGGTTTCTGAAAAGTTTGAAGCCTGCGTGTGAGGGGAAAGCAGATCTCTTTTTTTCCCACTTCTTGTTATGAACATGTTATGTTATCTATAGGCTCTTGGTGGTGCTGCAATACAGTATTGCTGTCCCCCCATCCCCAATAAATATTATGCAATTAGTACATGATGATGCATGGTATGCAGATGGTTTTTACCTCCCAAAGCTGCCAAACTGTCTTTTTAAGAGTGTGAATGACAAATAGTCGTTTTGGGGAGTGACATGTCATGATGATGGCCCATTAAAACTCCTCAAGAATACTCAGCCAGCTACATATGCCCACTCAGCTCCATCCACAGCAGCAGCTGCTTCTGAGTTCCTCCTGTAGCTGCAGTAAACTTAATGGGCTGGCTGCACAATTCCCTGTCGCCACAGGGCATTTTGTGTTCTTATTAAAACTGGAGAGTGGAGAAGGCACAGATTTGTGACTACAGCAGCTGCAGAGACTGGAAAAGAAGAGGATAGAAAAGGGAAGGGTATGTGTGTGCATCTATGCACATGTGTATGTGTACATACATGCACTTAAATGTATGTAGAGATACACAGTCTCTATCTATACGAAGAGCTACATCATATAACTATACCGAGAAGAGAGAACGCTACAGACACAATTCAGTATTATAAAGAGAAAAAAAGATCATAGAAATGTGACATGGATGCTCTTATCACATCAAGTTTTCAGTATTTCCTATTAATTATTCAACTCACTAGCCTTTAGATGACAGTGTCATTTATTCCTAGGGGAACTTTTCATCTGAACTTTGTCTTCAACCTAGAAGCCTTGAGGGCTTGCTTAGATGCTAACTGAAATATTGTGAAGTGAAAGTTTTAGAATTTTAGTACTTCTAATTTGAATTTTTTTTTAACTATTGCCATCAAGGAAATATAGAAGTTTCACTGTTCCCTTTCCTCTTTAACCCTCATTTTCAAAAGGTTGACAAAATTAAATATTCCCTTCATGTGGCTGAGGTGATAAGATTATTATCCTCCTGAAGGACTGATCCACCACTTAAAAGTATAAAAGCTGTATGAGGGCTTTAACTAAACCCTTCCACCAATATTTCTGAACATTTTATTTTGGAAACAAACCAGAGGAAGGAGAGAATAGCAAAACCTAACTGCTTATTCCAAGTTTTATGATGGAAGAACATAAGTAAATTAATAAATTCTTGCTATTTTAGTTTCTTAGGCACAGAAACATGCATTCTGTAACAGAAAAGATGGAGTTCAAAAACTGCATTAACAGGGAAAATAAAGATTGTTTGGGGTTTTTTTAAAGAAAAATACCTAGTTCATTCAAAGTCAGCTGACAGTTATGCTACTCTCCCTGCCCATTAATCATTTTTCTTTTCTTCTCTGGTTTCAAGACTTTAAAATCAATGGCAATTTCAATTTCAACTTCTTTTTTGTTTCTTTTGGTTTTTTTTTTCACCTCCAGAGTAAGCTTTTTTTTTCCTCCCGTACACTTGGAATAGTAGTATTACATATCCTCAGTAAAATGACACTTGACCAGATTCAGGTAATCATCTTTTTAAATAGCTGTTGCATTAAGCAGATGCACTTATTCTTTTAATTCTATTAAGCAGATACACTATTCTTGCACTTCAGACATATCCATGTTCTAATTCACTTTGGCTTTTGGTTTGTGAATATTTTTACCTTTTATTTTTTTTTTTCCTCTCTTCCCAGTTAAACAATTGTTTAATAATTTTACCTCATGCTATGCTTTCTTAATAATGCCTGAATAACTTGATTGTAAATGAAGCTTTATTCTCACTGGTTTTATATACTGTTGAATATGAAGGTCTTGGAGGTTCAAATTACACCAGATGTCATACATTTTGACTACAGAAGGACTATTAAGGACAATCTGTGGGATGAAAATTGATACTCCCAAAGGGATGTACCTTGGTTTTACCTTGAATCTGAAATGTGTTCATTTGATAGATAACTTCTGATGACCTCATTGCATTTGTGGTGTTCCTGGGCAGATACATATCTGCCCTGTGGTCATTCATAGGGCTCTAGTATTACCTGTGTCAAAACAAAATATGATTCAGAGGCAGTCTGAGTTCAGGCATCCTGTAGAGTCAGTGCTGAAAGTGAAGAGATCTCTGAAATGTCCAGGACCTCAATTGTCTCAGAAGTTCTTAGGTCTTTTGGTCAGCTCTGAGCACTCCTGATACTGTTTTGGATATTTTAAATTAAGTCAGAAGAGAAGTCTTGTCTGGGCTGACCAGATTTTTATTAACCCTGTCACCAACTGCTTATGTTACATAAATATAATATGGTTATACTGTGGTCTGCTGCATGAGACCTTGTTGTATTCCCTCGTGACTGTCTCTGCACTTGCCTGACAAAGAGCAAGTCTGAAGGCAACAAAACAGGGCATGAAATTGCCAGCACATCAACATGGCAAATTGTGCCACAGTGACACAGTTGTCTGTGCTGGTTCTCTGCTACGCTGACAATATTGCTGAGACAAGGAAAGTCTGGTAGCCCTACAAGCATATTCCTTCTGTTCAAACTCTAATTAGGCGTGTTGGAGATTTGGGTATAGCCGTTTATATTGACTTGATCTCTTGTCCTCAGTATTATCTGTTATGCTGGAAGCACAGAATGTAGAGCAGCATATTTCTTTCTGAGCCTAGGCCTATACTAAAGTTTAACATAAATTAATAAAACCAAAAGCAAACAAAAGCCTTCCAGGAGCTCCTTTATCACTTTCTCAACACTTCTTGGAGAATAGACTTTTATAAGAAAATCATTACCTACTGAATAATTCTTTCCCTGGTGCCTGGGTATAAAGTCAATTATATGAATCACAGGCCTTTGCTGACATCAATAAAATGTTGAGGAATCTTTTTCTTTCCCATATGACTTCTGTAATCAGACTGAGAGACAAATTTTAAAAGATGTCTTAGGCTGTTGATACTGAAATATGGTTTCAGTTTACAAGAATGATAGTTTCATGGCTCCCTCTGAAGACAATGATCCTATTAGTAACTAATGTGTTTATGAAGCCCTTAGACATTACAGAAACGTGGTATGTGTGCACATTAGATTTTGCTGAAATGTAAACTCCATTGTCTAGGTTGAATTTTAAATACTAGTTATTAGTTGCATTGATATTGTTCCAAAGCACCAACACTGAACCCTTAGTTATCCTGATAGTAGAGAAACATAGTGTTACACACACAAAAAAAAAAAAAAGGCACCAAAAAAACAAACAAACAAACAAAAAAAACCACCAAAAAAACCCACGAAACCAAACCAAAAAAACCCCAAACCAAACCAAAAAAACACCACTACAAATATCTAGTATTTTATGAGTCATCACAGAACACGTACTAACAATGATAACCTAAGGGGAAAAGGGATGTGAAAACTTTGTATGGGTAGCCATAGTAAATATCGACTCCAAGAAAATCCAAGAACAGCAATTTTAAGAACCTGGCTGTTGTGACGACCAAAATTTAATCGAAATGGCAAAATTGAGGTTTTGTTTTAAATCATCAGTTTGTTCAATCTTTTAGAAATTACATGTTTATTCTTTATATACTATTTTTAAGTCTTCCCAGAAAAGAGGAGGGGGAGAAGGTGGCATGAAAAAAAAGTTTCTTCCTCCCACAATCTGTTCTCAGTTGTTTTGTGATAGTAAATTGTGGTTATAAAATGTACAAGGAGATTGCTTCTGGCTTGGAGTTCTTTTTTCCTTTTTCATGGTTGTTTGTAATTACTAGTGCCTCCTTGCATTTTGTGAGGACGCAGAAATAAAGTTGCAGTTGTGTCAGTTCCATATCACCAATAATTATGGATGCTGCACAGGGGATGAGAAGGAGGCAGCTTTCGTTCCTCTCCTCCTTTTCTATTTATTTTCATAGAGAGAAAGGAAGGGATGCAGACAAGGCAACCCCTTCTTGAGAAAACTTTTCAGTTCTGCAAAGGAGAGCACATTTCCTACGGCCTCAGAGAGCAACGAGGCTAGATTGTACTGAAGCATCTAACATTTCCCCTGCCCATCCCTTTCTCTCCATTACTTCTGTCATTCTGCTAGTGTCAAAAACCCATCAGCTTCTCATGTTCTTCCTTCCATTTTCATCTTCACCAATAATCTATAAACTCTGCAATGAATCATTAACCATGCTGGCACAGAGAGAAACAAAAGCAAAGATAGACCTTTAGGGAAAAGAAATCAGAGAAGAGAGGCATATGCACATTGCACCTGCCTCAAAGGAGCCTGAATTGAAAATCAGAAAAAGACCAAACCTTCCATTCAGACATACAAGAGATGAGTAGTGACCAGATAAGCTGCTTTTAATACTTTAAATGGTTTTAACAATGCAGAGCAGTATCTCTCCTTACTGAGAAAAATAAGTCTCCTTCTCTATTGGAAATACTGCATTTTTTCTTTAATGCCAAGTGATACAAAACTATATAATCTTTAGTTTTACAGATCTTAACGTACTAATAAGCAATATCTAGAAACTATTGAGTACTAGGAATTTTGGAAAAAAAAAAAAAAAATTTTTATTTAGGTTTCTCTAGAATAATCACCACCCTAAAGGTCCATATAGACATAAATACATTAGGGGAGACCCTAGATTAAGCAATATTGCTGTAGGGCCAAAAAAAGTGAGAAAAAAATTTGGTTTATTAAAAGAGTTAGGGTAATAACACCTTTGCTGTTTAGTGAAGCTGACTGCTTCCTTCTCTCACACATTTCCAAACAAGTATTTTTTAAAACTGAGAGCCTAAAAAGATTGAGTGCTTTTTTAGCTTGAGTTCAGAGTCAACAGAGGGCTCTCAATAAATTATCTTCTATAGAACAAGAAAAAGTGCACTTTTTATGTGCACTGTCCCTCTGCCTCAACAAGGCTTATGTGGCTTTTATTCTCAGATCTCTTTGCACTCGGCCAACTTTCCTAGCACATCAAAAAGTTATCCTCCTGGTAAAAAATACATCATCTCTCTCTAGAGGATTGTTGCTTCCCTTTCCTGTTCTCATGTACTCTCATACATGCAGGGATCACCCAAATCCAGAACTCTTAGCATCTTCATGTTAAATGTATGTGGTACATAACAAAAAAGCTATAGAGTCAGCATATAAGAATTGGATCACAAATCTCATACTGAAAATAAGCCTAGTTGATAGCCAAGGCAAGCTGGAGTGTCACCACCATGGATATTGTGTGGAGGTGGCAATGGATAAAATTAATTGGAAGAATACAACTGTTTCCATCATTCCTCTTTCTGGAAACACAATGTTTTATTTACAATATCTATGGCAAACTGATTCTGAAAGAAGAATTGTCTGGAATGACCCACAATGGAACCAGATGAGATTTACCCAGTGAATCCTTGAATCCTTCAGGTCTCTTGAAACAAGAATTTGCAAGTGACTTTGTCTTGAGCCTCTCTGCTTCTGAAGTCATAGTCCCCATGTGCAGCTACAGATTGAGCTGCAGTTCTGTCTCCTACAAGAATGGCCCTGTAGAAAGCTGGAGGAGTGAAAAACAAGCTAGCAGATGGCACAGCCATAGATACTTTCTGGAGCCTTCCTGTAAAGTACTACTGTCCGGAGGACTAATATCATTCACAGAATCACAAAATCACTAGGTTGGAAGAGACCTCCAAGATCATCAAGTCCAACCCAACCCTAACCTCAATTAAACCATGGCACCAAGTGCCATGGCATCAAGTGCCATCCTATATAATTGTTGCCAAATTAATTATAGGAACAAATAAAAATCCCGGGTCTTATTTCTTCTATTGAAAAGGAGGCAAAGAATACCCTGAAACAACAAAAGCAAACGAGAAAACCTGACAGCAACAAAAAATGTACAAAGTGTTTACTAAAGCCAACATTATATGGAAAAGTTTACTTCTCATTTCCTACAATGTTAAATTAACTAGCTGGAACCACAGGTAGTTTGCAGTCATGTTTAGTAGTAGCAGAGCTGTGAATATTTTACGGGACATTCAAAAATGTTGTTTGTAGTTGCAAAGCATTGATGCCTCTACATTAATGACTTTGAAGATCACTGTATGGAAGAATTATATTGTGTGAAACTGGAATATAGGTGACATGAAAACTGCATCAAAATGCTCAATATTTTCAGCCAAGTACATTTTTTTTCTTTTTCGCATTGTTCTCTTGTACTGTACTTTTAAGTTATCTCAGATCTCCTCTAAAATGCATATAAAAGTGTTGAAAAAACTCTTTAGAGTGTTTTACACTGAATTGATTGTTCTACAGTGCCAAAGATAAACTAAATCTTGAGCTATATCACCTTCCCAGGGTTAAGTAGGTAGAGAATGGTACATTACTACTTTGAGCATG
Source organism: Illadopsis cleaveri (assembly GCA_013399915.1). Taxonomy (NCBI): domain Eukaryota; kingdom Metazoa; phylum Chordata; class Aves; order Passeriformes; family Timaliidae; genus Illadopsis; species Illadopsis cleaveri. The sequence goes on along the minus strand of VXBB01004579.1, from coordinate 140,670 downwards.
GGCCAGCACAGTTTTTAAATGCTCAGTGGAACAAAGTTTTAATAAAAGATACAAAGAAGTTTGCAGTTCCAGAGCCTTAACCTTGGAATAACAAAGGTCCTCACTAATCACTTTACTAATCCATGCGGTAGCAGTTTTCTTACCAAGGCATCGTTCCAAAAAGTGGCTTCTGTTCAGCATTTCACTCCAGGTCACCAGCCACTGTAGTGCAATCCATGAGGAGATTTATGGACCTCAAAGTGGAACACTTTAAAGAACAATGTGTTGTTAATCAGCAAGCCACTGAGTGAGCAAATGGGAAATGCTGAAACTACACAATTTCTTCCTTCCCTGGGATGTAAAAACCTTGCTCAGTGCATCTTCAAGGATTTACTGGCCTATCCCCTGAAGGTCTCTTTTTTTTTGTTTTTTTTTCAAAGCAGTGCTCGTTAGTTATTTGGGATAGGGCTGGATGGAGATACAAGGTGAAAGGTAGGCTGTGCAACCCTGCAGTTTGACACCACTTTAATGTGATGATGGGCTCAGCTCCATCCCCATGTGACAGCACTGTGGTGCTCTCAGCAACTGAGATATGGAAACTGCTTTCTCTGCTTGCAGAAATTTATTTGTGCACCTCTAACATTCAGAAAACTGCCCTGTGTAATGAACTGCTGGGTATGATGGTGTCCTCTGCTTTTCTGTCATCCAGCATCCATCCTAAAGTATGCCAGAAATGTGGAACAGCCTTTACAGGGACAACGTGAGAGTCTCAGCCACCACAGAAAGACCAGCTAGAATATGGGGTATGGAGAAAACAGAATCACTTAAGAAAGACAAAGGCATGGAATCTTTGTATCCCATAACCTCAGTTCTTGTGTAATGTGGTGTTCAGCTTTTCAGCCTAGCCTGTAGGATTCTGGCTACATAGGGAAAACCACACAGTTCCTCTCTAGCACACAGGAGACTTATGCACCCTGAAGTAGGTATTAGAGAAAGAAAAGAGGAAGGAAAAAAAGGTCAAACAAAATCAAAGACAAGTTAGACAGATTCTGACTTGCACAGGCCACTGCTCCTCTGTAGGGAAGATGGATACTTCTTCCAGTCAAGTTTGAAAAAGTATTGAAAGCCTCAGCTGTCAGACATGTGAGTTGAACAGAAGTATGGTTTGTTCAATAAACCCCAGCCACTGGGACTGAGGGATATACAGTGCTGTGGGTCTTGAAAGAGCCTGACTGTGAGATACTTTTTACCTTGACTTGCTTACAGTGTCAGCATTGTTTATTCCTGAGTGTGCAGAGAAGTAGGGCTTTAAGTGTTTGGGGAACTCCATCAAAGAAATCTCAGGCTTGTTTAGCTGTCTCTGGATTTAGGTAGCACCAGAATAAGGATAAACCATATTTTGAAATAATGTAGCTAATCTGATTTAGATACCCTAGTTCTGTTTTTCTAATCCAGTCCAAAGCTCTGGATTCCCTTTCTGTCATAAAAGAGAGGAGTGCACTGTAATTGCATAAGTATGAGATATCCAAACAGTGTAAGTGAAATAATGTATAAGAAATAGGCAGCTTTTTATACAGCTGAAAAATTCAAAACTGAGCATGAATACTTCCCTGCTGAAATAGGAAAAGATTTTGCAGCTGTGCTGTCATGCCCAAGATAACAATTTTCTGCATGTATTTGGGAAGTGAATACTGTCACAGTGATACTTCTAACAGAGAGAAAAAAAGTTAGTGGTGGAAATTGTGATGATGATGATGGTGATGACAGTGAACTTACCTCCCAACTCAAGATAACATGGAATTAGGACAGGTACAAAGAAGATATGAGATAGAAAAATCCAAGCATATTTAACATTGTCTTCAGCTATTTACAAGTTAATCCACTTTTCGCAAACAAGAAAATACTTTAAATTTTACTGATATTCTTTTCACTTGTACAGTATTAAATATATCATAGGTGCATATTACTATAACATGATATCCAGATCAATTACATTCTTGATACAAGTTTGAGAAGTATGTAAGAGGTGTTTGAGTCTGTGCTCTGTAACAGGAAGATGAAACTCGGTGGACATAAAAGAACTAGAGAACCTGTGGGATCTTGCTCTGTAAGTTAAAATACCTTGAGTGATGAGTGGAAAAAAATTCTTTCTGTAAATCTACCTTGCCTTTCTAATGGAAGAAACATTTTGACCTACTGAAGCATATTTCTTGTGTGCCTACTACAAATAGTCCCAGTGAAACTGCACCTGGCTTTCAATGCTTGTGCTCCCAAAGTGCCAGGACACCTTGGTCTTTCTCAGAGTCTTCATTTTTTCTGTAATTAGATAATGGAAAGCAAGATATGAAAGTGAAGAATTGAAGTTACAGGCCCATCAGATAGTAGTGAGCAATTTATCAATCAGTACATTTTACCTCATTTTATAGAATCATAGAATATGCTAAGCTGGAAGGGACCCATGAAGATAATCAAGTCCAACTCCTGGCCCTGCAGAGGACCACCCCAAAGAGTCACACTGTGGGCCTGAGAGCACTGTCCAAATGCTTCTTGAACTCTATCAGTCTTGGTGCTGTGACCACTTCCCTGTGGAGCCTGTTCCAGTACCCAACCACCCTCTTGTTGAAAAACTTTCCTGCTAGCCAACCTAAACCTCCCCTTACCTAGCTGCATGCCATTGTTTTGAATTCTGTCACTGATCATGAGAGTGAATAGATCAGTACCAGCCCTGCTGCTTTCCCTCATGAGGAACATTTGACATGTTTTACTGCTCTCCGCAATAAACACTGAGAAAATACGTAAATACACAGACAAGAGCAAACACACACTGACATTAAGTTTATACTGACATTTATTTGAAGTCTCACCCTTCAGTAGGATTATAAGCTGAAGTGAGCAATGTGGTTGAATTCAGGTAGGAATAAAGTCACAGTTATTATCATATGTATGCATGTGTTTGCCTATGTAAAAATCTTGCATGAGAAGAGTGAGACTGTTTGCAGGAAAGAATGAAGTTTTCTTGCTTAAAGGAGCAAATTTACAGGTTTTAATGGTCTCTCACATGTTATGTGTGATAAACATTTATCTTATATTTCCAGGAACAACAAAATTTCATGTACTACTGCTCAGCATAGGAATTATTTTTTACATATCTCCATGCCACTGACTGTCTTGTAAGTTAATCTCATCTCTCATCAATTTTTCACCAGCTTCACTCTGATGTTGATAAAGGCGATGGTTCCATCAAATACATCTTGTCAGGCGAAGGGGCAAGTTCCATTTTCATTATTGATGAGAACACGGGGGACATTCATGCTACCAAGAGGCTGGATCGAGAGGAGCAGGCCTACTACACGCTCCGAGCACAAGCACTAGATAGGCTGACTAATAAACCCGTGGAGCCAGAGTCTGAGTTCGTCATTAAGATTCAGGACATCAATGACAATGAGCCAAAGTTTCTGGATGGCCCCTACACTGCTGGAGTTCCTGAGATGTCTCCTGTGGGTAAGTGAAAAATGCGCTGTTGGTGTTGTGGGAAATTTGTTCCTATTGCCTTTTTTAAAGTTTCATTATTTTTTACTGTTTCACACTAAGCTACTTAATTATCTATGAGGCACCTGCAACAGTTAGATATTTCAAGACTTAACTGGAAACAACATACTAGATTAAGTATTTACCCTTTCAAAAATGTTGTGAAACTCAAATAGCTATGCAAGGATTCTGATAACCATTTTACGGTTTATTTGTCATTCCAGGGCCCAGGGGCTTTGTTTTATAATTCCCATTAGCAGTAATAAGTTTCACAGCTATGTTACGGTACTCAGAGGTTATAATTTATAATTTCATTCAGATAAGGTCTGTTCATTACAAACTCTTCAAATCCTTGCTAGAGAATAGCATAATATTTTTTGTACGTTTTGCACATTTTAGTAATAGTTTATTGGATATTTTTTTCTTACACTGAAAGTACACAGGAACTGGGGTATAACTTGAGATAGTTCTGACCTGTACTGAAATCAGAGAAGAATGGGTTTTAGAAGCTTCAGACCCATTGCTGGATACTGAGAAATGCTGATTTTTCCTGAGTTTGAATTAGGGAAGAATTTCAAAATCAAATCCATTGTCTCTTCATTCTAGAGTAACCAAATGCTCATCCATTGTCAGGTGCTACTGTTCCTTTGAAAACTGACTCTTTCAGACCAGATTAAGTCTTGGCTCAGAGATGTTTCAGTAAATGTTACTTTAAGATGAAATTATAAATGCAAGCACAAAAAAAAACACCAAAAAAACCACCCCCCTAAAAACTCACAAAACCAAAAACAAAAAACACAAACCACACCAAACAAAAACCCCCCAATTTATTTTACTGCAAATATGTATATGGAAAGGCTCACATCAGATTGGGAGAGTTCTGTGGTGATTGAAATAAAGATTTTCTTCGCTTGACTGATTTTAAACCATATTAAAATGTGTTACTCTTACAGTAGGGCTGCACATAAAATTTGCTACAGTTTCCTTAGTACAATCTCCTGTGTTTTTGAATGTTAAGCAAAGCATCTAAATTGGAGGTAGAGAGAGAAAACGAATCTTCCCTACCTAAGTGCCCTGCAGAAATCAGTAGCAAACACTGCTTATATATTTGAAACTCACCTTAGGAGTCAATAGAAAATAAGTTACACATTCACAAAAAGTTTTCTCATTTATTTACATTATATATACATTTATTTTACTAAGCAGCGAGCACAGACATCATTTCTCATTCATGCTTGTCATTTGCTTATTGTCACTCAAGTACTATGTGGATGGCTGAGGAGGCAATATTAGCCTTGGAAGAAAGACAGACACCACAGCATTTGCAGAGTAACAGGGAGGAGATGAAGTTGTGATATATTGCTGGGAACTTTTTACTTCTGAACTTTGAAAAAATCTAGACAACAGATAATCTAACACTGTAAAACCTAAATAATCCACTTAAAAAATATGTTGTGCTAAAATACATATTTTATTTCTTAATTAGGTTGCCCTTTTATTTTAGAATAAGATTATTTAAGTAAGATGTAGTGTGCATTAGAATTTTTTTTCACTTTTATCTTATGACTTGAAATTACCTCCATATTTCACTTTTGCATTTATCACCTCTGTCTTTTCTTGCACTGGAATATTGGTGTACAGACAACTACTACAGATATATGAGGTTTACCTACATGTACAAATCTATGCCTCTACTCCTATGATCCATTTGTTCCAAAAATGTATTGGAAATCAATCTGTGGGGAGTGCACAGTGTGCAGTGGAGAATATAGGGACTATTTTTCAAAAATGAGCTACTTTGCATATTTTGTTGAATCTTTACTTCATAAAGGAGTAAAAAAATTCTCTCCCATATGGACCATACAACGCCAAACGTATTTTCACTTCAGGCGTAGTGTTATGCAAAATTATTAACTGAGACTGTGCACTCTGTGAGATATGTGTCAACTAAGGGTGGTTTCACATTCATGAACTTCCTGAAAGTGCACATTTTAAACATCTTCATGGTTAGTTTCACACACGTAGAAAGTACTGCATTGTTACAGAGTTAAGGATTACCATGAAATTCCTTTGTCACACTTTGTCGCACTTTGTCGCACTTTGTCTTACATAGTTACAGCAATTCATACTTTATTCATATAACATAATTTTTAATTAATCACCTAGAGCATCCATGAAATATTAAGGAGATAGAAAGTATCTCTCTCCCATTTTGTTTAAAATTATATCCATGACAAAGATTTTTAATTGGATATTAAAGGAAATGAAAGAGATCACAGAATTATAAACCCAAATTAACTATAAAGCTAGGAAAGCTACAACCTTTAACCTACAGGCTGGTTACACAAGTATAATGGTTCTGTATTTTATTTGACAAATATTTTTGGACATTATCTAAGGCTAATTGAAGTCAATCTCTTCTTTTATTTGAAATTACTTCAGGTCAGGTTTAAATTATATTTGGGTCAGGCCCAATTATATTGATTATCCTGAATAGAGTAAATATCTTGATGGCTTGTAAATCTATTCATGGCAAAACCCCCAAAGATATGGCTTATCTGAAAATCATAAGGATTTGTTTCTGTCATATTTTTTTAAAGTGTGTCTGGTACTTAAAAAACTGAGCAGCATTATATTTCAAACAGAAGGATACTGGTCTGTTCTGTCCAAGGGAAGTAGGGATGACAATTCCAATGCCCAACACAGTATTGGTTTGTATTTTCTTCTCTGCTCTCCAGCCATATCGACAGCTATGACAAATATCTCTCCTTCCAGGTTTATTATCCCTGACTGAGATGGATAGAAATATCTGAATTATATAACAAAGAAAAGAAAGCAAAAGCCATGTATCAGGCTTAAATCTTTAATACAGTGTGCAGTGGGCTTTGAGAGCCTGCGTGAAGCGTCTCTCTCCAAGCACAAGCCACCTCCCCTTCCCTTTGTCCGACCTTGCTGCTGAGCTGGGACCATTCTTGAGTTTTTCCCCAAGTGAAGGCAAAATAATGAGGCTGTGGGAGGGGAGGGAGTATTTGAAGAGGGCTCTGACTCTTCCCTTTCACACCCTTGGAGGGGAAAGGCTGTGGAGGCATTGCTGCATCAGCTGTGTGTGGTACCCAGTGGTAGAAGCATAGGAATACCAGAAGGTATTGAGCAGAACCAGTCTGGATTGTTGTGTGTAAGGATTATGCAGGAATTCTGGATAACTTGATAGAAAAGGTGTTTAATGTTTTTAGTAGCATCTGATACCGTGTAGAAATATGATGCTATCATGGAATTGTTTTATGTGTTAGACATAGTACACATCATTAATTGATATAAATTAATACTTTTAATAACTGACTGCCTTAAAGCTCTATTTGCAATTTGTTAATGTGGCTAAAATTCAATTGCTAAGAGTTTGTGCAGTTTAAAAATTAGGCATTTGTTAAATTAATCTAGTTTTAGAAACCAGTTTTCTTTTGAATTATCTCACCAATATTAAAACAGAAGTCACAGAATCATTTTTCATAAAATGTTTTTCCAAAATTTGCATAAAATATACTGCAAGTTACTGGCAAGCTTTCTAAAAAGCTCTGTAGATTTTTTTTTTCTAAAATAATACATTTAGAGATTCAAAATGGATCCCTTTGAAGGATCTCCAACTCAAATTTCAGCAACCAGTTTAGCTTTCTCTTCCTATCACAGAAAAGGTTAATCTTTGAAGTGTGTCAGGAATAATGTTGAGCCTTGACTTGGCTAAATTTAAGTACAGGTAGCATTCTAAATTCAAGGGCCTCTATGCAAATATCCTCCTGTCCTTTCACTGTAATATCAGTATAAATAGGTAGAGTTCTAAGATTACTTGAATTTAGTAATCTCTACTAATATGTATTAAATATTATGTTACAAATGATCTTTAAAATTCTGGAAAATAAAGCCAGAAACCTATGCCAGTCACACAGAATTAAGTCTGTTACTAGCTACTATCAAAAAAAGAGTTATGTGAAACACTTTGATAAGCAGCCCAGATTTTTTCTCAGTACTTGCTACAATTGCTGAAAAAGTTTATGAAGTTTCTACATGTAGAATTATTTTTAATAAACTTATATTCAAGCTTTGTTAAAAAGACATAACTGTAGAGAAAATAATTTTAGAGGAAGGCTATTTTTAAAACAAATAATGCATACTTATTTTTTCAACCCATACAAAACACACAAACTATAGGTAACATTTAAAGCTATAGTTGCAAAGCTGCAGTTTATATTAAGTCACTAATGAAAGTTTGGGATAGGCTTAGTGTCCTGTCTACACTTGCACTCCAGGGTTCTGAACAGTGGTGACTAAAATTTATTGGATTTATTTGATTTATTGGAATACTGGTTTTGTTGGATGGAGTAAAGGTGTGGTACCCTTTGTTGACTGTCCCTGTTGCCTGTAAGTCCTAATCTTGGATACATTTATGACAGGTGACTGTCTCTGCTAGAGGATAGGGCAAAGTGTTCACAGATACAAGGCAGACAATTTCAGTGCAAGGACACAAACTCTTCTAAGATGATATATTTGGAAATACAATGCAACTATCCATTTTTCCTCACACTTTTAAATTTATTTATGATCCATAAGTATCCCCAGAACTTTATGTTTTGGGTTTTTTAAAAAGGGAAGTAAGTATTTTAATTCGACATCAATTAATTGCAGAAAGATTAGGACAGCAGTGGATGGCAATTATACTCTGAAGGAATTTCTGTTCTTCAGGAGCAATCTGCTTCTTCTGGAAAAATCTCTGGAAATCCTCAAATACAGATCTTTCTGTGCATTTTGTTTCCTTGGAACATTTTCCTACACATAGGACTTTTCACATAGTTAGAATACCTTCTGTTATCTTGCAAATTCTTAAAAATATGTTGTGCAGAAATCTCTCTCTCAGCATGGGGCTTCAGAAGCTCATCTTTTTTTGTGTGCAATTAGTAAAGAAATAATGACAATAGCATAGGTTTCAGATCTTTCCCCCCACTAATGTTTAGAAGAAGTTGATTAGCACAGAGGGACTGGAAAAGTATAATTGTTTTTTAGTTACTGATTGCATTTAAATGGAATTATCGCAGAAAGATTTGATGTTAGAATTTGTACTTAAAAATCACCCTTTTTCTGAAAGATTCATGCGTTTTAGGAGAGAGACAATTAGATCCAGATAATGGCTTTATTCATTTCATGGAATGCAGAAGGTTTGGTTGCTACATCAATAGATTTTTACAGCAAACAAGTACTTCAAAACTTGCAGCATTTCGAAAATGTCTGTGCTGAGGTTGCAGAGCTTGTAATTTCTTTGATCTTGTATTGGTCTGGAGCCCTTGAAAGCAGCAAGAGCAGGAGGCAAAGAAGTAACTATGTGTGATGTGTAGAGGCACTTTTGCCAATATTTGCAGACATTGTAAGCTTCATTGGCAGGGCTTAGTGACTTTGTAAATGTGGTAAGCCTGGCTTTCACAAAGAACACAGGATGTCAAACAGTCATTATGGTACCCTTGTTCTCAGAAGCTGGATAGACTTTGGCAAGTTTAAAATAGGTCTCTGTATGAAATTACATTATAGAGCAATCTATAAAATCAGTTTGACATACTGAATCAAAGCTCTTAGTTACTGGTGAACAGAAAATGGATGTATTTTAAGTCCCATAACTGATAAATGACTTGATGGATTAACTACCAATTTTCTTTTTAAACTTTCCATCTACTTAATAGTTACATGTGAAATTTCAGGTTGGGAAGAACCTTTTCCCTGTCCAAAAACAGGTTACAAGAGAGAAAAATTCCATTTAAATAGAATTGCAATCATATTACTTTGTCATGGATACTTCAGGAATAGAGATCAGGAATGTGGGCCAGCTAGGCCATAACCTGAATAAATTTATCTTAAGAATGATCATTTCTGGTCAGAATTCCTTCAAGCAGGACTCATCCTTTGTTCCATTTTATGCAAGGCTGCACTTAATCCTCCCTCCAAACTTTCAGCCTAGTCCCAGGCTCCATTTATGATGTTCTACTTAACAGAGAATGGAACAGATGAGTGAAATGGATGGGAGATATACTATATTAGATAAAAGGAATTTCAGAACTTTCTCTCATTTCCTGAAAATTCCAAGTGAAACTGACCAGAATACTATTTATATTCAGTTCACCCTGGACACTTGCTATTGCAGTTTGTTCTTAAAAGAGTGATTTCAAGACTTGCTGGTCTCATTTTCACATGTCAAAAACATGTTCTTTCAGAAAATGAACGCTGTGTTCAACAAATGCTTTTCTCTAATCATGTGTCTAAATAAAGTCTATGAGGCAATCTTCTCTTGAAGACCTTTACTGGGCATTTGCCAAATTGCTACAATATTAATTTGCAATCTCACCTCCAAATGGGTCCCTGGGCTGTTCAGTGGAAGGTCTGAATGTTCCAGACAATCTGCCAGTGGGAAAAAATAATCCTTTCTGTCTATCAAAGGGTGGTGACCATGGCCAAGGCCCTGACTCCTGGCTGTTATTTTATTCTGCTCTCAGCATACACCATGGACGCTGTTGTACAGAACAAAACAAATGGGAACTGACATGGAGAACATAATGAATAGGAGCTGGATGCAGAATGTGATCCTCACAAAATACAACCTTCCTATCAGCCAGTTAGAAATTTTGCTTTCTTATTCCTGTCAACATACAGACATTTTTTGCTCAAGGAATTTTTATGCTATAGATTACCACAACTGATATTGCAGATATATTGAAGGAAATCAGTATTGCACATTGAAGGGAATTACTGCTTTTTAAAGGAATTTAGAAACAGCTTTCACAAGCTTTTCTCTGAGCTGAGAAAGAAACTCTTCAGCCATCTGTTTATGAAGCAGTAAATAATTTTATAGGCTAACAATAATTTTGTGCACATTTATCAAAATTTGTAAAACATATATATGTATGTATGTTTGAATTTGTAATGAGTCATTACAATTTCAGCATGCTGACTTCTCTTAAAAGGAAAACTACTACTACTGAATTTCATACTCAAAGAGACTTCAGGCTTCACCATCATTATAGAAACTTTGCTGACATATTCTCCACCAAACAAAGACAGAGATAGAGAGGAGGAGCTAATGAGTAAGACGGTTTTTACTGCTGTGAGTCAATGCCTGTGACTATTTGGGAAGATGGAATTCTTTAATAGCTGATACTACTAGTTTACAAATAGAAGCTGATACACTAAACAGAGTCAGCATGGAAATGATGAACACTTGTGAAAAAGCCACTTCACACTGTTTCAGATATGTACTGGCACAGCATAATGAGTAAATGTGGTTCAGATTTTTCTATCTTTCATGTGAAATAGTCCCTCAAACATTTTACAGGTACCTCTGTTGTTCAAGTGACAGCCACTGATGCAGATGATCCCACTTATGGCAACAGTGCTCGAGTGGTTTACAGCATATTGCAAGGACAGCCTTACTTCTCTGTGGAGCCCAAAACAGGTAAATTTATACAAACTCTTTGCAGTAATGCTAAGAAAAAGAGGAAAATGTGCATTAAAAAGTTCTAGAAACTTATTATTATGACCTCTTGGTTAATTGAATGCATTCAAGTTTTGTTGGTCTTTTAATCTCTTATTCTTTAGAATAGACTATGAAAGCCACACGTCTGAGCCATGTAATAAACAGACTTTTCTGGAATAGAATTTATTATCTTTTCAGTCTACTAGCTGCTTGGTCTGCTGCCTGTTGTCATCTCTCTTATCAGTGAAAATTTCAAAATACATTGAACATTTTTTTCAGATTTCAGAAATATCTAAATGTCACATAGCTGGTTCCATAAGAATAGGTTTGAGGCACAATTACTCTCCATTCTACTTTTCAATCTGAAGTTTTGTTGTTGGGTATGTATCCCTCCTTTATTAATTTGAAGAAGAAAACACTGTGCTTCTTATGTCTATCAGATATAATATTTTGCTGCCACTTTCAAAGCATATTACTGGTGAAACTCTCTTGAAGTTTTCTGAAACAATTTTCTTGAAATTTTGTGAATATTTTTAATCCACAACAAAATGCCACCTTTAATCCTCTGTTGATTTAATAAATACTGATCATTCTGCTGTATCATTTCATAAAGCAGGAAAGTTGATTCTTGCTCTGCTCATTTCAGTTTAATACTTGAGCCTTCATGTACACCTACAAGGAGAGGAGTTACAATCTTCATTTTGAGTATAACCAAGCTGAGGCAAAAGAGGAAAAAAAAAATATTTACACTTTTAACCATAAAAAATCTGTGATGTGAATCAGAACTGAGTTCCAATGCAGGGACCAAAAGGTCACACTCTCTTTAGCAACATCTAAATTTGCAGAAATAAGTACTATAATTATTTTCATATTGCAACAGATCCATGCTCAGCAGGGATATATAGCACTGTCCTTTTCCCTTCAGTGAGTATGATTTGTAGTGGTTTTCTCTCTGTTTCTCTTTCTCCCTCTCCATGTGTGTTCATGTACCATGTATGTTGTGATAATGAATGCAGGCAGCCCTTGAAGAATAATATGGTAGTTTCTGCTAAATAAAAATCTTGAAGAATTCAGACTGAAATATTTGCATACATTTTCATCCCTTTTATGTGATACTCAAATTTCCTGTATGCATGACAGTTTGCTTCCAAATGGTTGGGTAACTTTGCCTGGTAATTTAACTATGACAGAAAAACAAGCATACCAAGAAAAGCAAGGTAGAAACAATAAGACTATTAAATTATTTATTATTATATTTTTACATGTCTTGTCATTATATTTTTACATGTCCTGAAGTAGTGCCAGACAGTCTGTTTATGAAATAAATGTTTCCACCCAGAGGTGATTAATGGCAAGTCCAACATCCATAAGGAAAAAGAAGGAATAAAACTCTAAGCAAACATTCAACAAATAGCAGATGAAGAGATATGTGTCCCAATGTGCCTCTTCTTTATTTGGTTTGCTTGTGTTACTTTTACTGCTGACACTAAGTGCTGGAGGAGCAAATGGCTGCCTCTCTGGAAATCAGGATTAGCATCTGTACTATGTACTGAGCATGAAATATTCATAAAATCATCATACTTTGAGAAGGCATATTTGTTTTTTGATGTATATCAGCATAGCTGAAAAGATGAAACATGGAATTTTCTTGTAGTTTTCATTTCATGTCAATTAATTACAAATTCATTAATTAACTATACAGATCATCAAATGGACATAACAAAAACTACTTCAGATATTTAAGAATTTTATTAATAAACAAAAAAACCCTCTCAATTTTGCCTATGATTCAGAAGTGGATATTTGTCAACCCAATATATGGCAAAATAAGATAATTTCATATCTCGGCGAAGTGTGGCATGTTATCAGTGTTGGTAAGAGTTAATGACTTAAATGGGTATTCAAATGATAGTGAAATGAATCTTGACCATAGAATTTTAAAAATGAAAGGAGAATACTCTGTTCTTCCTAGCTCTAAAAGAGTGGGAAATCAAATAGAAGAAGAAGATTACATCTTCCAAGGAACGGAGTGTTACCCAAGACATTTGGAAGGCCAGTTCAGGGAGAAGATACTTGGAAAACACAATCATGCACAGCATTACCCAGTGAATCTAGTACTAAATAAAAATTGGTGGATTTGGTGACTATTTAAAATAAGCTTATGTTATGTCAATGCAACTCCTAGTCAAAACCTGTTATATTAATGCTGGAATTAATTCATTCCACTCTTGCTGCAATCACTGGTCCGCTGTTACCCTTTACAGGCAAACTCTGCTTTCACAGTAGCATATTTTACTTGTGCCATCCTTGACACTTTGTCTTTCTGCAGGTGTTATCAAGACTGCCCTTCCAAATATGGACAGAGAAGCCAAGGACCAGTACCTCTTAGTGATCCAAGCAAAGGACATGGTTGGGCAGAATGGGGGATTGTCAGGGACTACATCTGTAACTGTCACCCTGACCGATGTTAATGACAACCCGCCCCGCTTCCCACGCAGTAAGTTACTTTGCAAATACCTGACTTCTAATATGATTCTGAAACACCACTCTTTTCTGTACACACTGTGATATTTCTAAACAAAAACTGCTTATTTTCCATGTTAAGTACTTTGTTAAACACTGACTGCAAGACTATATTACTATTATTAATTATTATTATTATTACTATTATGTAAGCATTGTTTTTCTTTGCCTCATGCATACCAGATTGTAGTAATGTACCCCACACCCCCAGCAGGTGTTTCTGAATAGGGAAAGAGTTTCAGTTTACCTTTAGACATTTTAGGAAGTTTAACTAGAAAGTTCTGTGTTTTTCTCATTGTAATTGGCTCAGCGCCAGCACAGGAGCATAGACTGGGCCCCGAAAGTGTAGCTCAAAGCCTGTTGTTAATTTCATTAGGCCAAAAGCCAAATTGTCCCTCCTAAAACATTCAGTATTTAGGAAGGAGCCCAAAGGAAGTAAGGGGATTTTTGGAGTGTTTCTAGCAGGGTGTCAGAGGTTTCCTCAGGCACCCTTGCACAGCTTTTCATTTGTTTTCTGTAACATTTGTTGTTTGATATTTTTCATTTATTAAACCTTTTCCTTTACAAAACACCAAGAGCAGTCTCGCTAGGATTATTTTAAGCCAATCTGCAAGGGTTGGACCCTCAGAGACTGATACATTAACACATGGTTTATAAGACTCGGACCACGTGTTAACCTGTATCACCAGATCAGTTGAAATGGTGTGCAGCAGCAGGGGCATTTATTAATGTTTTTTGCTTGCTCTCTATGAATAAATAGACAAAAAAAAGTCGTAATAAATATTTAGGTCTTGCCAGTTAGACTTCAGGATTCTTTAATTTTACTCTTAATCCTTTGTATTCCTTTGGCATTGTCACATGCTTACAGTGTTTCCTAAAGAGTTAATCACGAAAGAGCCAGAAAGTCACCTTCCCTCCATTTTATTTCTGTCACCAAGGTGGCTCTCATCCTAACCTAAAGAATGGAGCACACAGTTGTGTGCTTAAACCAAAAGAGCTCAGTTTATTCATAACATTCTGTCTGGGGTGCTTTTTTCTTAATAAATAAATAATAAAAAAATGTGTTAACCTAGAATTAAAGTAATGTGAAGGATATATTCATGTCGGCTCCAGCCTCACCTCCAACGATGGAAAAAATAGATCTGTACATAATAGATTTCCTGTTATTTCAATCCACCAACTGCTTGAAATAATAATAGAATAACTGAAGTTGTTTTTGAAGGTGAGGGCGTTATTGGCTACAGAATACACTCTGATATGCTTTTGACAGCATATATATCATTTTGTGCTTGAATAAAAAAGCTAAAATTCTCAAGATTGTGAACTTACTGTGAAAGAAATTAATATATATTGGTTTCTATTAATATTCAGACCGTGAACAGCCTAATCAAGATACACAGCTATAGAATAATAATAGACATTATTTTACTTGCTTTTCTTTTCTCTTTTCTGGAAAACAAAGTAAAACTCTTCGTATTATCAGAGACTCACATCATGATTTGCATTTAAGTTTTGAATTTTATTTTTGCATCTTTGGCTTATACTTCTCTTGTCATAAGAAGAAGAACATGCCTGTTGTACTTAGAGTCTATCACAAAAAAAACCTAGCCAAAAAGACAATTCTATTTCAAAACTGAAGAATATATTCTTGTAGCCTGAGGTAAATGTTCAGGTACATGATTTAAATGAAGGTAGATTTAAGAAAGCTAGATTTCTCTTTTTTTGGATTTCTGTCCCAAGAGACTCTGAATTCATTAATTTTTTTAATTTTGCAGGATCATATCAGTATAATGTCCCAGAGTCTTTGCCAGTAGCTTCTGTGGTGGCTAGAATAAAAGCTGCAGATGCAGATGTTGGACCTAATGCTGAAATGGAGTACAAGATTGTGGATGGTGATGGTTTGGGAGTATTCAAAATTTCTGTTGACAAGGACACCCAGGAGGGAATCATAACTATTCAGAAGGTGAGTCTGATCTTACCCACTGATTCTGTCTGGAACTCTTCAAGATGCGAGCAGGTAATGAGGGTATGAGCTTTTGTTTCTAAGAACCTTGTCTGCTGTAAATGTTTCCATTGGCATATTTCATCTTGACTTTACTCTGTGATTCTGAGGTTTTTAATGACTTACACTGAAAAATATTCTGCATTTTCTTTGACAGGACCTGTATTTTTTGTGAGGAGGATGTTTTAAAGAACTGCATTTGGATGGGAATCTAAGCTTTAGTCTCATTTGTCTTTGTATTAAACAGAAGAAAGTGTGAAAATATATCTTGCAGCAAAAATGAAAGCTCCAAATAAAAAAAAAATGGATCCTGAAATTAACTTTAAAAATAATTATCTAAATGTCTTTGGCTGAGATGGTACTACTCAGAAAGTGTAGATTATTAATTTTAAATTATGTAACAGTAAAAGTAGTAGGTTTACAAGATCATGTATTATTAAAAAATTGTATTTAAAAAAAACCCTGAAAAATTTAAATAAGCATTTTTTTCTTCATAACTTTGTATATGTGCAGTTAGAAAACATTATGACATTGAAAAATCATGTTGATATAAAATTATTAAAACTAAGATTTCTTACATTGCTGCAACACATATTTGGACTAACCTTTCAAAAAGTTAAAATGTGCTGAAATATTTTTCAAAAAAATTTAAATTTTTTGAACAGTAAAAGAAATACAACACCTTTGAAGAATCTCTCATATAATTTCCTACTCCCTATGTGTGAATGCTTGTCAAGGTTCCTGTGACCTTTGTTATGCAGAAGGTGGTATTTCACAGCCTGGGACTCCCACCCAGAGCTCAACCTGCAGCTCCCACTGCAGCTGCTTACCCAGCTACCTACACTGAATGGATTCCTCAAAAATTTATCATCCTTAAAATGTGGGAAAGACTTGGCATTTTGGAATACCTGTAACTATGTTTCCAAACAACGACCTGTGTTTGTACTTAATACTATTCCATAACGGATTTTTCTTCCCTATGTATTCTTTAATCTTTGTGAGCTTTACCTATTGGTTGGGGGACATTTTGTCTTGCTGTATTGGCATTTTTTCTTTCCCTTCTCTGGTGTATCAATTCCTTCTTCAAGCAATATAAAGCTTCAGTTACATTTCTCCTTTGAAAGAAGTTAAGACTGCAAGGTGTTGCAAAGCAATGGGCTGATTCTTTGATGCCCTTCACGCCTGTTGAGAGCTGGTAATCATCCATACATGTCACAACAAATGAAGTATGATCACCCTTGAATGATCATAATATGTGTAATGTGAATAATCTTTTTTCAAGAAAAAAAACCCATCTTGGTCTTCTTGCAAAATGTGCTTCTGCTTAGCGCATTTGAAATACAAGTGATGACAAGGTAGTAGTCTTTTTGTTCAACAGCCAAACTGAATGTGGCTCCTTCAGCTTGCTCATTTAAAGTTTTTGGCCAAGGATTTGGGAGAAATGTGCCTATCCTAGAGGGAGTACCTTTACCAGTGCCACAATATGCAACAGTGAATCAGTCTGGGTCTTCAGTGATCTAATATGAGAACTGCTGAGTTCATTTCCATTTTTTCAGTATGGTTTTGTAGTCATGGTATTTGTTCCTGGAGTATCCTGATTTCAGTGCTATACACTGGGCCAAATAATTGACATTTCCATAATCATTTTAGCTAGGGAGCTGAACTGGACTATTCACTATTGACTATTTGTTTAGAGAAATGCTTTATGAAATAGCTGTTGGACTACATTAAAAGGGTAAAAATTGTTGACCTGATGGTCTAATTTGTTAATAATTTTTATACCTACATACTGCTATATTTTGACACAAGAATTCAGACTTCTTTCTCTGCAGCCTTAGGCCTTTTCTCTAATTTTCCCACTATTTTTGACTTATTTTCCTCTGCGTGGTAGGTAGTCCTTGGCTAGTGCCTGGTGCCCACCAAGCCAGTCTATCACTCCCTCTTCTGCAGGACAGTGTGAGAAAATAAGATGGAGAAAACCTTGTGACTCAAGAGTAGTTTATGAAAGCAAAGCTGAAGGTCACATGCGTGACAAGCAAAGCAAAAAACCAGAAGATCTTATTCCTTATGGAGGTGCCCAGCCACTTCCTGGGAAGCAGGGCTTCAGTTCAGGTAGCAGTTGCTTCAGAAGGTAAAGGTTGTAAATAATGAATGCCCATTCCCCCACTCCATCCTCCCGCCTTTCTCTTAGGTTTTATATCTGAGCAGACATCTTATGGTGTGAAATATCTCTCTGGTCAGTTTGGGTCCACGGTCCTGGCTGTGCCTCCTCTCAAAATCTTGCCCACCTGTGTGGGAAATGTTGGAGAGACAGCACTGATGCTGTGCCAGCACTGCTTGGCAGTAGCCAAAACCTGGCATGTTCTCAATACCTTTCCAGCTCCCAACGCAAAGCACAGCACTGGTCTGCTGTGAGGAAAATTGACTGCCCTTCACCCCAACCCGACACACTCTGACATACCCAAAGGTGATGCTCCATGCTGAGGGCCACCTCCCAAACCTCAGGATGTCCTTAGCTTTTCATTTTGACTCCAGGGAACCTTGTGCTTTGCCCAGTGCTGAAAGACCCTCCCTGCCAACCCTGTAGAGAACGTTGCCTAGGATAGAAATGAGGAACTGAAGCACAGTGCCTATCAGGCAATTGCACTCTCTTCTGGACAATTAATTGAATTAAAGACCATTAATAACTGCATGTGCAGGTTAAGTGGGTTTCAATGACTGAGCCTTTCCTGCCAGACCACTATGGAGTTTGGTTATCCCTGCATGATAACGTGTGCTTGTTAGTAAGAAATCAGGGAAGAAATTAAGTTTGTAGCCTGGAATCTGCCTAAAATTTTTACTGTCCTGCACATGATGTTCTGTTCTCCTCTGAGTGCAATTACCTTTCTCTTTTTCATGCCCTAGAATCAGCTGAGGTATTGAGAAACAGCTCAGCCTCAAAATGCATGCCTATCCTTTTAAACTTCCGATTATTGACATGCTCAGATGACATGTCTGTGTACACATCAGGCAGTAAAATGCCAAGGCAAAGACTTATGAAAAGGCATGCTTTTGTTCTAAATGCAAATGGGTGCTTTAGTTTTGCATACTTCGGCTGCAATTGTACACAAAGCTCAGCAGGCTGGGCATGAAAATCACCAGCAGTAACTCTGAGCAGCTGAAGGCACTTCTCCATTCATTTTTATGCTGGATGTTGTTGGAGAAAGTTTGACACCTGGTTAGCCAAGTTGCACACACAAGCTGAGAATTTTGCATTCTGTTTTTAGAAGGATATCCACTTGAAGACAATTTTGAAAGTTGACTTCCTCACTCAAAACTAACACTTCTTTTAACACATAAGTAGCATTAAATTTAAAAAAGAATTTTTGTAAGAAAGAAAAGAAAACTGTAGGAAGAGAAGTGAGATTTAAGAATTCACTGTGTAAAGATGGATTTTTATGTTCCTTTTTATTTTTATTCCACAATATTCATTTAATGGAATATTAAAAAAAAAGCCCAGGGATAAGCAAAAATTGCAGGAAAATGATCTTGTTTGAAAGAGAGATACCAAGCACCATGATTTCATATACAAAAAATGTATTCAGCATGTATATACAATGGTATATAAAAGTGTGTAAATCGTTTTTAGGCTGTTTTCAGCTATTTCATTACCTAAAATAGGATATGAAAAATTCTAGAAGGAAAACTGTGACTTTCTTTTTCTTTGTCTTTCTTCTTTCTTCAGAAGTTGTTATAAATAACAAGTTAATGAGACCCATAAGTAGTATTCTCAGCTTAAATGAAGGTTGGGAAAGGGGTAAGAAAGCTAACAAGGGTCTTTTCCTGTAACCTACTATATTCATACAATTTGTTGCCTAGCAGTTTCAAGTCCCTGTGGAAATCTTCCCACTTCTTTATTTACTCACTTTCTCTTTTGTTAAATAATACTAACAAATCAATGAAAAGTTCTCACTTCTCAAATGAAACAGAAGAAATCCTTCTTATTTTTATCCTGTTCAGAGCAGTTCATGCTACAATTCTAATGTTGCAAATAATGTGAGAGTTTTGCTAACCTCCGCACTGCAGCACAGTCTCTGTGGTAAACCATAAAATAGAATGGAATAGAAGGGAATAGAATCATAAGATAGCATCATTAAGGTTTGAAGAGACCTCCAAATTCATCAAGTCCCATCTTTGATCAAACACCGCCATGTCAGTTAACCTATAGTGCCTCATCCAGTCATTTCTTGAACACTTCCAGGGATGATGATCTCCTGGTCAGTCTGTTTCTATACTTAAGTACCCCTTCAATGAAAAAAAGTCTTCATGATGTCCAGCCCGAACCTTTACCTGGCGCATCTTGTGGCTGTGTTGTCCCTAGTTACCTGGAAGAAGACGTTGACCCTCACCTCACTACAATCTCTTTTTTAGGTAGTTCTAGAAAATAATGTTCCCTCTGAGCCTCCTTTTCTTCAGGATAAACAACCCCAGTTCCTTCAGCCATTCCTTAGACAACTTATTGTCTAGACCCTTCACCAAATCCATTGCCCTTTTCTCTGCACTCCAACAGGTCCTGAGTGGGGCGCCCAAAACTGGAGACAGGGCTCAAGGTGTGGTCTCACCTGTGCCAAGTATGGGGGGGGCATTCGCTGCCTTTGTCCTTCCAGACACTCTGGTTTTGATACAAGCCATTGGCCTTCTGAAGCACGTGAAGCAGTGCTGGCTCATGATCAGCTGTTGCGGTGCCCCGTGTGGCACGGCTGCGGGCAGCCCTGGGCACCGTGGCAACACTGTGAGGTTCTTGCTGACCAGGAGCCAGGCACAGCGAAGGCAGGGAGAAGAAAGGCGGGACTCCAGGAGGGGGAGGTCAGCAGAGTTTATTCACCTCATTGCTCCAGCCTCATGGAGACCAAGAGCACATGAGGGGCAACAGGTTTTATAGGGGGATGGAACACAGAGTTGGGTTTAGTTACCGCCCAATGAAGAGAACTCGGGGGGTGGCTCATGACATAATAGACATTCATAATAGCAAATCAGGGAAAAATGGGAGAGGGAGGCCTGGGTTTTTTCCAATCATTCGAGGCCCTCTCCAGAATCTTCTAGACTCTGGGAGAGCTTCCAAAATGATTGACAAGACCAGGGGGTTGCAAAATAAGATGGACACATGGCAGGTGTTGAGACAAAACAAAGGGATTGGGAGCAGCAGGTGCGAGCAAACAAAAACCAAAAGGGGAGTGAACGGGGCAGGGGTACATGGTACATAAAAAACTTATAAATAAATGAAGCATTAAACAGAGAAAACCAAAAATCCACTGTAACAATCAGCATCCCCTGCTTCTTTTCTGATGGGCAGTTTTCCAGCCACTCCCCAGCCCTGTAGCACTGCAGGGGTTGTTGTCACTCAGGCGCAGAACCCTAAACTTTTCTTGTTGAACCTCACACAGTTGGCCTCAGCTCATTGATCCAGCCTGTCCAGATGCCTCTGCAGAGCCCTCCTGCCCTCCAGCAGATCGATGATCTCACCCAGCTTAGTGGTGTCCGCAAACTTATTGATGTGCACTCGACCCCCTTATCCAAATTATTTGTATGTATTAGCCAGGAGTGGACTGAACACTGAGCCCTGGGGAGCCACTGGTGACTAGCTGGCAACACAATGTGACTCCATTCACTATCAACTCTGAGCCTGGCTAATTTTTGACTCAGTGAAGAGTGCACTGGTCAAAGCCATGGGCTGCCAATTCCAAAGTAAAACTAAACTAAACGTGTAAGTTACCTTTAAGCTGGATTTACAAAAATGTCCATCCCATGTATCTTTTCAGAAAAAAAAAAAAATAGTTGTAGAGTTTATGAAAAGGAATCAGACATTTATACTTCTTAGAAGTATCTCAAAAATTTTTCTTCGTTCACACTGTGACTCAGTTCTCCATCTGTAGAGTAGGATCAATTCCTTCCTGTAGTTTCATTTGTAATTTACATACTGCTATCAATGCTCCGTTAGTAAGGACTCAGATCATTTGCATAACTCCATTTCACAGTGGTGAGGGTGTTTGGAGAAAAAGCGTAATTTTTCTGCATATATTGGAGTTTTAAAAAATGTGTCAGATTTTCCTCTGCAGTAGAAATCTTAGAATTGAAGAAACATTTATGGAAGCGAATGATGATTTAGTCATTTAATGCAACAGATTCTAAATTATCCATGCAAACCTATGTACAATTCTGAAGTGAATTCATGTTGATTTTTTGTCAGCATCCTGATTGTAATACACATGAATGGAGTCTTGGCTTTGCTTCCTAAGCAAAGTACATACACAAACCCTTATTTTTTGTGGTTTCCAAAGCACTATTCCTAGAAATAGTGTACCAAAAAAAGCATCATATAAGTACAGATCTCACTTTATCCACAAAATTTCAGGCTAAAATTAGACTTCAGTAATATTAATAGCTTAGTAGCAAAACATCTAAAGATAAAAACATGATGCTCTGTATCCACCTAGACTTTTATCAAATATTTGGTTCTTAAAGTAGTTATGGTAATTTAATAATAAAAAAGACTGCAAGATATATTTTTTTTTTCATTTTATGTGTCATATGTGACTTTTTGAAATGTTATGAGATGTGATTCAAGCCATTTGGATGTCTGTGGAGAGATTTTAGTAGATTCAAGAAGGGAAAAAAAAGACTAAAAACCCCTAAACACTCTGTAGAGTGAGAGTTGTAATGTTTTACTGCAGAAAGTGACAAGCATTAAGATTTCCTATGACATAGTTCTTGCTCACTTTGCCTTTGTTTTTACCCTCAGTACACAGCCCTACCACCAAGATCACTGATCGGTATGAATGTTAAAGGGAGAAATAATATTGTACAGTACTTTCTCATAGAAATTGACAGCTAGAAGATTATTTTAAAACCTGAGTTCATTCTAAAAGCAAAATTGACAATTATAAAATGGGGTGGGGGAGGAGAGGGTTTATGCATAAGCTTTTGAGTGAAAAACTATCTTTCCATTACTGTTAACATTTCTTTTATTTTTTTTTTAGCTAGAAATTTTTCTTTCAATTCTATGTCAGAGTTTACAATGTAGGAATTTGTGGCTTCCCTGGTTCCTTTGAGAGATTGTGTGCATTTGTTTGATGTATTGCAATTTTCAATATAAAACCTCAACTGGGCTTAAAAATGGGATTTTCACCTCTGAAAAGTACATTATTACAAAGTTACCATGCAATAAAAATGAACATTATAAAAATGGGCTTTCTGTGAGTTATAACTTCATATCCAGCCTCTCTAAAATAGAAGACTTGTTTTGCAATTTCCTTCAGAGAGGACAAAATTCATACTCCTTAAAAGGAAAAGAAGAAAAAAAAAAGACAGACCTCACCAAAGGAAAGATTAATGGATCCTGCACAGGATCTAATCAGATAATACTAATGCACAGATATTAATGAAGCTGTTAAGCTCTATTCACTGTACTGAAGGACTGAAGTATACATTGTCCGTTTAACCTTCACCATTGATGTAGTGATTTGCAGTCTGTTAACTTGGTGTTCCATCACCGGAATCTTGTGCTTTTGTTATAGCAAGAAATAATGAAGGCATGATCCAAAAGCCATTTACATGATGTTCTCTGTATAACAGACACCAATGATAATTAGATAAGAAGAAACAAAAAAAGAAAATATTTTCCATTCACTTTCTCAGTCTTTCATTAGTGTGTGTAGCATGCAATTTCTTCATTATATTAGCTAAGAAATTGAAATATTCATGCCAGGCCAAGAGCTCTTGCACTTTAATCATACCTTAGATATTTTGTTTGTTTTTCCCAGATTACATTCTGCCTCAAACTCTGATTGATACCTCTGTATTCCCCACAGGATCTGAGGCTGTATATCTTAGAGCAACAGGTTGAGGATGATGACTGTAGCTTTTGTAGGCATTGCCACACCCACAGAAGACAGGCTCTGCTAGAAAGGACCGAAAATAACATTATTGCCACTGCAATGAAATCACTTGATATTGTAAAATCCATTTTTCAATCCATAATTACCCTCTTCTAAACACCAGCTGTTCTCCATTGTATAAGCACACAGATTCAATTTTTAAAAATTATTTATTTCTTTTTCATTAACAAGGGTCTTTATCTATTTTGAATACTACCAGCAGCATTGGGGACCAGAAGATTATCTGAGGGAATCCTAGGGAAGGATTCATGTTGCTGAGAGCAGATGATTACTTCTTTCAGTTATTGAAACTCCCTTACTAGTGAATGGTGAAAAACAGGCACTCACCAGCTGATATCTTTCCTGGAAGAATTTTGCTACTCACACTAAAGACCATATGGTGATTTTCTCAGATGTACATGGATAAGTTAGAGAAGGTTGAACATGCTCTTAGTTAGTAAGATTGTTTAGAATGTGCATCTACGCCACTGTTAGTTTTTCATCCTTCTCTATGAGAAAATACTTTTCTAATGAATGTGTATTTTTTGTAAATTCCCTATTAGTCTAACACTCCTTCATAATAAACATTTATATTAACAAACACATCCTTATGATTTCAGCTAAAAAAGTTCTAAAGTAATCCTCTTTAATCAATATAGAAACAAGAGGATGTTTAAAATTATTTCAGTAGTATTTCTTTTTTGTTGTGGTTGTCTATTAAAATAAAATTAAAATTTATATAATTTTTCCGATTGTATATATGATATACATTTTGTCTATTAAATCAGAAATTTAACTTTTTTTTACTTTGAAAGACTGTGCTGTTGACATTAGTGTATCAGAAGAAGCTGTCTTTTCTGCAATCTCATGATATGTTTCCATGTGTTTGATTAGGTATCACTGCAATCTCAATCATCCAATTTCAACAGATACCACTCATTAGTGAGGATAAATTAGCTTTCCTTTCTCCTCTGCATGCTTTTGTCCATTCTGACTGAAAATACGCTGTTTGCAAAAGGGTCGGTGTTTTTGTTTATTGAGGAGGAGTTCTGGTTTTGGTGTTTTTTGTTTTTTGGGGTTTTTTTAATTCAACAGATGTTAGCCTTTTTCCTTTGACATTTTTCAGGTTATTATTTCCTTATTTATTATGCTGTTTTTTCAGGTAATAGTTTTTTAATTAATAGTTTGCTTTTATTAGATAGTGTGATATCTTAATATATTTGTGTGCTTGTTTGTCCTCTTTTAACCTTGCTGCTCAACTGGTCATATCACTTACCTAATTGTTATGACCACAGAATGAAGTTTCTGAGGCATTTTTCATCATTCCAACATCACATTGCATTTGCATTATGGCTGTGAGATTGATTCATAGCACATGTACTTTAAACATAAAACCAAAGAGAAAATAATAAATAAAAAAAACTATTAAACATGATTTACTAATGAATACTGACCAGTTGCATCCAGTACAGGGACCAGTATCCAGACAAACTTTCTATTTCAGCATATTTGTTTTCCAAGAGCTGTGGATACTGCAGCTTTGATTCAATGCAAGAAGTAAGTGCTTGCATAATTTGAGGATCACATGTATTCCCATTTGGAGAAGCCTTTTGCTGCCACACAGAGTTAGTAAAAGTTCAGTGCCTTTCTGAGTGTGCTGTGCTGCAGTTCATTTTTCATATCTAAATCTAGACTGTTTGCAGCTGTATTATAGCATCAACATAATTGCTGACTTTAAGATGCTCATTTGGGATTTATCCGACTGTAACTAGACAGAGAACTCGGGCCCTTGTAGGTCAACAGATGTGTGTTTCACCTCTGCTGCTCCTCTGAGCGAATACTGGAATGTTTCACAGATGCTGGAGGATTAATTTGCAAGCACATCTCAGATCCCTGTGATGTATTCAGTAGCAGAACTGCAGAAAAACATTTTTAATCTGTTTTATATACTTGGAATTATAATTTGAAGATATAGTTGAGTAACAAGACTGCAGCTTTAGAAGTGCTTGGGTATTTTGCTGCTGTTTTTAATGATTAAATGTTGAATTACACACGAATATTTGGCTGGATGTTTGGTGCAAGCTGACAAACTAAGACTACAGATACAGGGTAAATTGTTCTAATATTAACTTGATGTTTTCTTTCAGTAATGGCCTCTGAGATAAAATGATTGTTTTCCTCAAAAATGATTTTCTTCTTTCTGAAGAATCTGAATATCCTCAGATCATAGATACCTCTTTTGTTCTGGGGGTTAATTTTTGATTCTAATGAAGTATTTATGTGAAAAGAAACTGTACTTCCATTGAAGAAAATTAAAGCAGAAGGAAGGTATAAAAAATAACGTGTACTTTGCTTAGTAAGCAAAACAAACCCAAACAATCTCCATGCTGCATCTCAGTACAAAATTTTGTGATATAAGCAGGGTCATTTAAGTCATTGCCACATTTTCTACATGAGTTTACAAGAGCTTGGAGAAAAAAAATGTTTAGTCAATCCAAATACTATTCAAAAAACAATAAATTCAAAAGAAAATTAAAACAAAAAAAATCCTGCCTAAAATTTTCAGAACTAGGTGTTTTCACCTCTAAGTAACCTGTAAAGACTATATTGAATTCTTATGTCTGGGTAGTATGTCACATTGTATTTGCCATTAGCTTAAATAAAATAAGACAAAAATAAGTACTAATTCACAATGGTGAAATAATGAGTGAGAATTTGGTCCTCACAGAAGTTACAGAAAGTTTTGCCATTATCTTATAAATTTGTTTCAATCACAAGATAGAACTATCTTTATCGCTAAAGTCATTGCAGAATATTCACTAGTGAGACACTGAAAACAGTATTTTGAGAAAGCTAAGAAATTAACCAAAAACTATGGCCTGTCAGTCAAAAGTGCTGGTTGTATACAAATGGCAAAGGTCATTTCATTTTATACTTTCTGAAAGTTTCAAACAAAACAGTTTTGCGTCAACAACACTGAATAATAAAATTTCCAAATAATTTTGCTTGTATAGGAGCTGGATTTTGAAGCTAAGACAAGCTATACCTTGAGGATAGAAGCAGCCAATATGCACGTTGACCCTCGTTTCCTGAGTCTGGGGCCCTTCAGTGATATGACAACAGTGAAGATAATTGTAGAAGATGTTGATGAGCCACCTGTGTTTACTTCACATCTGTACTCCATGGTGGTGTCTGAAGCAGCAAAGGTTGGCACTATCATTGGAACTGTAGCAGCCCATGATCCAGATGCCTCAAACAGTCCTGTCAGGTAATTGTAAGAATTCTTAATTATTTATTCAGCCTTGCATTGAAGTTGTTCATCTTGTTGTGGTAGGGACTTTGGTTACACTGAAAGTAATTAATAAGCTTTATTCCCTTGCAGAGGGACATTCAGATGTTCTATGAGTTTGTGTGGTTTAATTTTATAACCTGAACCACAGAACCTCTGGAAAAAAAAAAAAAAATGAAAGGAAATCTCCCTGAAACAAAGAAGAGAAGACATAGTTTCAAAAATGGAAAAATCACCTAAAAATATTGCTCATATTTATTACTCTCCAAGTTTAGCAAGAGTCTATTCTTACCTGTAGCAAGCTATGTTCTCTTAAGCAGGATCAAAAATTATATCTATAATATACATGTATGCTTGAATAATGATTCATAGTCTGTGTGCACTAGGAATCAGAATGTAATAGGACATAAATTGCTACATAGAAACTGGAGCTGAGGTCCAGAGCAGGAAAGACTCATAAAAACTCTTTACATGAGAGAAGTGGACAGGATGAGATGCATCCTGTTCTAGTCAGGGTAACTAAAGGCTTCTGGTTTTGTAACTTTTGCTGCAGTCAAATATCTTCCATTTGGGATGGAAGTGGTATGATCACTGGAGATTCATAATCTGTCAAGGCCCTCTTTCTTTGTCTTCAGTGTCTGAAAAACCTGCAAATCTTCCACAATATAATGTCCAAGATAATCAAGAAACCATAATAGAACATAAATTCTCAATCTTATGTTTGTCTGTATCTAAGGTCAGAGCTCAAGGGCAAAGACTCACCACCTTAGCTAAACCAGTAATGAGTTTCTTGTTATTTTTCTTATGCAGAATAGTAATATTAACTCTAAAAGGAGCATGCCAAGGATCTAGAGAGTAATGTTATAACTTAGGAAATCTGTGAATTTAGACACCTGCAGGGGGAGAAACTCATACCCAATTAAAAATTAGTGATTAGTTTTATTTGTTTTATTGCTCGCTTAGGGCATACACAGGAAAGATCTTTGTGGGTACTTGTTTGGGTGTCACTTGTTTTGGTAATGTTAAATCTTTCCTTTCATGCATTGAAAATGAACTTGGGAATCTAGTGTAATTTCTAAACCAGAGATCTTATGTTGCCAAAGTAAGGCATATGTTTCACTCCTAGAGGTGATGCAAGTGTTCCATCTTTGTTGTTATATATTGGCAACATATTCAAAATAGCTGATTCCTATCAGGCACAAACAATTCCTAGATTAATGTTTGGCATGGGTTTACTTGTGAAATTTATCTTTGCTGTCGCAGTATTTTCTGGCACTGATGTTAGCATCTGTTGTATATCTGGTTACCAGAATCATTTAGAATAGGCTTAAACACAGTTCCATTAATGCAGGCCATGCTCAGAATGCTTTTAACTCTGTTGTAAATATAAAGATGAGTTTATTTGCCTTGGTCTGGTTAATTTTTTGCAATTCCTTCATAAAAAGTAATTATATCACCTGCTAACATCTTGAAGATTCCTTCTGCTTCAAAGTTTCTTGGAATTTGAGGGAGAAGAAAAAAGAAAAGTAGTGAGAATTTATCTATATGCTTGTGAACCTGCTATGTACATGGTCAAAGGTACTGAAAAATCATATAATTTAAAGCCTGTTCTACATATGCTATGATACATCAGACAGACTCACCTAAAATTGGAATGTGCTAAGGAGGATTAATGCATAAAACTTTTCATGATCTGTTTAAGGAGTTTAAACTATTAATCTCTAAATAAGTATTCCAACGTCCAAACATTGGATTATATTGATACTGATTAAAAACTAGATTTGTTACAATTCAGAAAATGTTGAAACTACAAAATCAGACACAGAACATTGACAATACCAAGAACTAAGGAAAATAATAAATGTTTTGAAAATAAGAGGTTATTTCATAAGGACCAGAGAAGTACTGATGTTTGAACTAGCTTAAATAAAGGATTTAAAACTCCTGCAGCTCAAAGATTTTCAAGTACTACGGCTGTGAGGAATTAAAGGATTAAATGTATTTAAAATATTTTTTTTAGAATTTGAGTATGGATACAATGCTTATAAATAAGGGAAATTGCTTGCTTCCTAGGCATAAAATAATTTTTCTTCTTGTTTCATAAGGATCTGTCATCCAATTTATGTAACTTGTTTGCTTTTCCTCCCTCCATCTCCCTCCTTATCTCCCTCCTTTGCTGCTTTCTTCCTTTTTGTATTTCTCATCCCTCCATCTCCTCCTCCTCCTTTTCTCCTTCTCTTTCTCCTTCTTCTCCTTTGACTCTTCAAGTTGCATAGTGATAGTCTTAATAATTGGGAAATATAAGGATTTCTAAGGGAAATCTGGCAGGAGATTGAATCTCAGCTACGAGGCCTGCCAAGATTGACTACATAGCAGAGGTGACAGGTATAGTCTCATGGGGAAACTTGCCAGCCACAAAGCAGCTGTAGAGCACTGCTGACCAAATGAACAACAGTGTTGGCAAGAAATAAAGTGAGAAATGGCCTAAAGTTAAGACAAAATGAAAGAAGAAAAAAGAAAGTGAAAGAGGGAAAGCGTAATCCACAAAAACTGCTGTTACTGTAGTTGCTATGACTCATTATTCTCTCTCACTGTGGAATAAGGCAGCAAAACAATTCTAATTATGTAACAAGGCTCTGCACTTAGATTATACAGTGATGAGGGATAGATAAAAACACAGTAATACACTAAAGAAGATGGCATATTACAACACAGAACAAACAAATAGTTTGATAAGATCATGGTGTCTAGGAAGTCCCATTCTTTGTCTTGCATAATTCTTTCTTTCCACATTGTTCAAAGAATTTGGTTTATGTTATATCAATAATCTAATATATCATCAATGTGTCAGTAATTGCAATGATCACACTTGATCTGGTTCAGACATTTAATTTCATCTTGAGTGTAGGAAAGTGCTCTGAGTACATACTTGACCTAAATGAGAGTGCAAGAATCTGACCTAATAATAAATCTAATGTCAAGAATATTCCAGTTGTAACTCTAAATCTGCCTAATCAACTGCCCCTTGCTCTCAAAAGGGATATAAGCAAATCACCCACAAGTGTTTTGACCTTTTCCCTTATGCTATTTTTGGTTTGCTAATGAGATCCTAAGGAGCCCCCCTTCCTAAAACAAATTGTGAGGTATAGACATGTTAAGCCAAAGAGTTAAGGGCATGAGGCTGTGTTTGTCTAATGCAGTAAAGCATTATGAGCTGACAGTGATGACATGCAATCCCTTGACCCTAGTCTGCATCATCTTTCCTTTTTTCCCCTTTCCCTGCAGCTCTGGGTGACTCAGAGGCTCTTCTGCTGGTGATAGAAAGCACTGTGCTCAGACTGCCAGTCCCTGTGGGATCAGTGCCTGGCTGGTACAGCCTTGTCACAAATTCCAGCTCACCTTCTCCTTAGCTGGCTCTCACAAGGATGTTGTTTGATTAATTCCTATGTTTGCTTTACAGCAGAGAGAAAGAAAGAAAAGACAGAGGAATACCTATGACCTCATTTAAGATGACACTGGGGGAGTGGAGCCCGCCACTGTCACCACAAGTCACTGCTTAACTCTCTCACCTTTGCATGTGGCTTTGCTTCTCTCAATGCCTCAGAGAAACTGGACTGAGCAATGCTCAAACTGAGGAAACAGTGGAAACGCTTTTCCTCTAATAAGACATCTGTGAAATATTTTTACAAGCTATAATTGAAGATAAATGAAAAGCTTCTTTCATCCTTTACCCAGGTATTCGATAGATCGAAACACAGACCTGGAGAGGTATTTCAATATTGATGCCAACAGTGGAGTCATTACAACTGCCAAATCTTTGGACAGGGAAACTAATGCTGTTCATAATATCACAGTTTTGGCCATGGAAAGTCGTAAGTATCCATAGCAAGATTTTTATTGACAGTTTGTGTGCAAAGCTTCAGGCTTGGTTTTGATGAGCTGCATTCAGAAAAATTCTGGCAGTTGCAAACTGTAGCAGATAAAAAAACAAAACTATTACTTAATGCAAGAGAAATCTGCATGACAAAAATTTTAAAATGAGACGGTTTAGGTGCTTACTCTTTCATTTGCTTCACACCTTGCATATTCTTTTGTCTTCTGAAAGACAAGTACAAAGGAAGATGCAATATGCTAAGTCAGCAGTCTCACACTAAGTGTCATCACAGGAAAGATAATATGGAAGATAGGGGAGAGTGGTTACCCCATCTCAGTGAAGGCACTTAGATTTGATTGCTGTAGGTCAACCACAGCCTTCTTAGAAGGTATAAAGAAAAGGGATGTGAATGCTAATGTGGTTTCATTTTCCTGACTCTAAGGTACCACTGTAGAAGTTAGCTTGTACTTGGTGTCTTTTTTTGGTGTAAGATGAAAAGTGTTAAAAAATGTAATGCTTCAAGTGGATACAAGAATTCTTCTAATACAGGTTCAAATCTAAACTTGTTCTGCTTTGAATACATTTTGTGAAGTGCTTTTTTAGTTGAAGAATTTGTATCTTCAAATATCATTTTTATTACTACTCTGTTGGGCTGTGATAATAAAAAAGTTATCAGTTCTCTGACTTGCTATTGTAAAAATCATCACTTCTTGATTTCAGTGAGCTTAATTTAACATTTCTCTGGTATTTCACATGTGGTATAAACAATTACATTTGAATGCTTAAAATATTTATTAAAATGTGGTTGCAATGCATTATATAAAATATAGATACATATTTGAAGTTTTGTAAAGTTTTTCATTTTGTCCTGCTGTAACACTAATAACACTTTTGGTAGAAAATAATTATAACAACTCTTTTCCCTGCTCCAAGAGAGAAGCAAAATAAATATTGCACTCACTAATGTCCCTATGCTTAGTCCAAAATATAATTACTGTTTAAGGTTAAATCATGACACTGGACACTGAACATACTCATAGTTTAGCTAGAGATTGTTATCAGTTCAGGATGGGATTCATATTTAAGGTATTCAACCTGTTAATGACAGTATTGAAATACTCAGTTGTGTGTGCATTTTAAATATTTTGGGATTTGCTTCAGAATGCAGCCTTCTCTTTTCTCTTTCACAGCCGATAAAATTTGGGGTTTGACATCTTAATAGACTGATCCATCTGAAATTCAGAAAAAAAAAATTAACCCATAATAATCATGCTATTTCCAGTATGAATATTGATGTTTTGGCTAGCTTGGTGATGATTTTACATCATCTTGCTCTTATCCTCCCATGTGATTTGATTCAATGCTATCATTAGTGAGATAGATTTCCAGTTTATCTTGAGAGTAAAATTTTAGGTTAATAGAAGCAGCTGGAGTACATAAATGTTGGTCCAGAAGATCAAGACAAGAGCTTCCTTTGTATTTGAGGGAGGAATTATATTGATTTGACATGCATATCCAAAAGAAGAATGCAGATGCAAAAAGATAATGACCTTCAGAATAAATTGCAAGGATCTCCTCTTACTTGTTTTATTGAACATTTTTCTGTAGAGAATCCAGCACAGATTGGGAGAGGCTATGTAGCCATCACAATCCTTGACATCAATGACAATGCCCCTGAATTTGCCATGGAATATGAGACAACTGTCTGTGAAAACGCTCAGGCTGGTGAGGTATGTCTTGATAGGTTTTATGTTTATTTTTACCAGATAATCAGCCATTCCTTATGAAAGCCTTCCAGCTTTAAGATAAAGAAAAATCATCTCATAAGAATAAAAATGAGACTCTGATGAACAGTACAAGCAAACAGTAAGAAAAATGCAAGTATAAACATTATTGGCTGAAAGTAATATTAAAATCTCTGGTTTTCTTACTTGTATAACTGATACATTTTGCTTAACTCACCTAATTTTGAATAATACTAGAGAACCTATACTTCTTCTAATTTTTGTGGGAAGTGGGAAGCAGTAACACAAAGGTTATTCTGAGACTAAATGTCCACCATTCTGAAAATGAGTACGCATTTTTAATACCCTTAGGAAGCACAGATCTTAAGGACCCAGTTTCACAAGGAGAAGATATTTCTGGTTTTTTATTTCTATATTTTCAACTACCTAAATATCTTCCAAGTGGTCCTAGACTTAACTGAATCTATCACTTGTTGTTTGTCCTTCATGTTCCGCCTATTTGGCCTTTTCCGCTCTACTTTGGACAACCTCACAAAATACATGTACTTTCTCAGTCCCTCCTCCCACTTCCAGAAAACTAGTAGATGCTGCACCTGCATAGATCCCACGTATTTCCTGGAAGACTTAGCACTTTTATGCCTTCTCCCAGTGTATTGTCCTTTCTGTGCTAGATGTTTATTGCACATTTCAAAATCACCTCATAATTTAAATTCGGATAAAACCCCACTATGATTATTAGCTTGTGTTCATGAGAAAACAGACTATGCATGCTTTTATTGTTGCACGTCTCTATTTTCCCTGTGGTCTGATCAGAACTGGACCAGAGAATTGGAGTTTCCAATTTTTGTGGATCTTAAGCAGTGATGACACTTTCTTTAGAGATAGATTTTGACAGAATTTTAGAAAATGAAATTAAAAAAAGAAATGAAATTACAGAAAATAATTATATACTTATGACGTGACCTTCTGTTTTTCATTATATTAAAAAAAAAAAGTACATAAATTCAAATGCTAAAAAAATCACGATTTTCTTGGGAAGGTTTACAACTTTGATTGCAGCCACTGAGCTGTGCAGAAGACACACTTCTTTCACTGCTATGGAGTTTATCACTCCAAGCTCTGGTGAATGACAAGACCTAACTTTCTCCCAGATCCTGCAGAATGCAGAATGCTTTGGCCAATAAATTTTGGACAGCTAAAGAGCTGAGTCACACATTAACTCTCTCTGTATGCTTAGATTAGAAAACCAAAATGCAAGATGAGTAGAACTCGAGGGAGTTCTAATTGGTATCTAGTTGATATATTGATAGGTGACAGAGGGGTTATGTAATGTACATGTTCATATACTTCAATGAAACCCTGATGTATCTCAAAACAGGTGATCCAAAAAATTAGTGCAATTGATAAGGATGACCCACCAAATGGCCATCAGTTCTACTTCAGTTTAACAGCAGAGG
The DNA here is from genome assembly GCA_013399915.1 of Illadopsis cleaveri. Classification (NCBI taxonomy): domain Eukaryota; kingdom Metazoa; phylum Chordata; class Aves; order Passeriformes; family Timaliidae; genus Illadopsis; species Illadopsis cleaveri. Next base: position 106,856 of record VXBB01004579.1, on the reverse strand, counting down.
CAGCAAATAACCACAATTTTACATTGCAGGACAACAAAGGTAAGAAATTTTGATTTGGTAAATATTCACCACGTTCCGTAGCACCTTCCATTTTCAATGCAGCATGCTTATTGACCTACATAAACTTCTGTCCTGGTAAGGACATAAACTACAATCAGCCTGCCAAATAATTTTATCTGTAGACTATTTGTCAAAGGAATTAAGCTATTCTTAGAATCATTTAAACCTTGAGCCAAACAGAGCAGCATCAAATCTTTAAATCTTTCCTTCTTTTTTTTTTTTTTTTTTTTTTTTTTTTTCTTAATCACTATTCAAATT
>VXBB01004579.1:64373-97363 GCA_013399915.1 Illadopsis cleaveri | reverse complement strand
TTAAAAATATAATTAATTTTTAGTTATTTAAAAAAATTCTTTTTAATTATTATAATTTCTTGGCTGTGAGATTGTCATAGTCAGACTCAACCAGTATTGAAATTTATGTTTAGCAAACAATATAGGATATTAGCCTTAGAGATGGAGATACTAATCCTAAATGATTTGGGAAATAGATTCTTTAGGGTCTAAAAAGCTTACGGTTTAAACATTATTTCATAATCTGCTAGGTTTAACATCTAACTGCATAAATTACTTGCTCTTTGCTTGGGTCTTTGCTGTATAAATTAATGAGTGCTTCCAACATTAGGAAAACTACAAGAAAACTTCGGCCCTGCTAAAACTCTAGCTTTTCTTTGTTCCAGTTCTTGTCTTGCTGATTGTCACCATGAGGCGACGGAAAAAAGAGCCCCTCATTTTTGATGAAGAGAGAGATATCAGAGAAAACATTGTCAGGTACGATGATGAGGGTGGTGGAGAAGAAGACACGGAGGCTTTTGACATGGCTGCCTTGAGGAACCTCAACATCATGCGAGACACCAAGACCAGGAGGGACGTGACACCTGAGATTCAGTTCTTGAGCAGACCGACTTTTAAAAGTATCCCAGATAATGTCATTTTTAGGGAATTTATCTGGGAAAGACTAAAAGAGGCTGACGTGGACCCCTGTGCGCCGCCCTACGACTCCCTGCAGACGTATGCCTTCGAGGGGAACGGCTCGGTGGCGGAGTCGCTCAGTTCTCTAGATTCCATCAGCTCAAACTCTGACCAGAACTATGATTACCTCAGTGACTGGGGCCCTCGTTTTAAAAGGCTTGCAGACATGTATGGGACCGGACCAGACTGCTTATACTCCTAGCCTTGGAACCTTCCTCTGAAAATGCACTGAAGAATATTAAAACAGAGAACTCAACCTAACAGACTGAGGAAAGTTGTAAATATTTCTCCATTTTTAAAATTTTAGGTTTGTTTTTTGTTTTTTTCTTTTTTTGCCTTGGTGAAACATATCTTCATTAGACTCGTCCTAGGGACTGCACTGACCACACGGAATATGAGCATTTGGTGGCATTTTTGATAAAATGAAATGCTCAGACACGTTCAAATAGATAGCAACCTTCAAATACCTGCAGAGGCAACTCACTTTCAAGAGTATGTTGTAGAGTCACCTCAGTGAGCTGCTGATACTCTGTAGATGCCTTCACAATATTGCTATATTGAGAACACAGAGTTTCTGTTTTAAGAAGAAATGAATTTTCAAGTATATAACTAAATACAATATTACAGTACCTGGTATTTACATAGGCAAGGGGTTTTGTTAGCAAATTTTCTTTACTGTGTGCATACAGCTTACTAGAAAAAAAGCAGAAGGACTGATGAAAACAAACAAAAGCCCAGGAAATTTTTATTTTGTGTGTTTCTCCCTGTTTGTTCTCAGAACTATTTAATTAGAAATCTCTGTAATTTACTGGGTAGTTTTTGAGACATTATTGTTTGTACTAAGAAATTCCACAGTGTGTCATCAACTTATGAAGTAGCTTAAAATCCATATAAAATGATAAATATGGACCTGTAGTCTTATGACTGGGAAGTTTTGTGATGCCCATGTAGGTATAGAAAAGGTGTTGCTATCTATTTGCTATTTTTTATTCTCTCTTCTGATTTGTACAGGAGAATTTATCCTTTTTTATTATTGTTTGACATAAAGTGTTATATTTGTTTTGGAACTCCAATCTCCACTAAATTCAGGTCCATTTTACTGCCTCATAGTTTTAGACTTGTCAGAACATGCTGATTTTTCTCCAGTCTCAGATAAATGTAGGAAATGAAGCATGGAAGTGGAGAAATTACAGTAAACAATGCCACCCACCATTCATCCCACAGAAAGGAGAGCAACTCCAAGGATGTGCAGTTGTTCTTCTGAGCCATTACCAAGTCTGAGACATTTAAAGAAAATATTTGTACATTGAATTTTTTGAAAGAAGACTGCAGAGATAGCTGGGAGTGTACTTTAATGCAAGATTTAATTTTCAAGGTTAAACAGGCTATATGCTACAAAGACTGTAAACACCTTGCTTTCCTGCTTCCCCTTCTCTTTTGCTGCTGATGAATCACAGTAAAAGATTTTTCTAATTCTTTCTTATGTTAAGCAATGTAATACTATTAACTTCAGCAGTCATCTTTAGATTCTGCTGCCCATAAGTATTATTTCCCCATGGTGTTAACTCAATACACATAATTTCTATGCTGGTTCAGGAGTGCCAAAACAGAAGGACAACTATTGTTGGTTAATATACTGTATGATTTTGAAGTAGGATTTCTTAGAATAAGACAACTTTTTTATGATTCTGACAATGTTTATACTTCATCTTTCATGATTTATTACTAGATAATAAGGCATATATTCAAGTAAAATAGTGGGTTTAGGTATTATTTCAGAATTTTTTTTTGTTTGTTTTAGGTAAAATGTAGATTAGTTCTTAAATTAGAATCTGTTCTGGCAAATTTTTTGCTTGTACCTCACTTGAAATGACTTGACCTGCCTGCAATTACTGAGAGGTACAGAGAATTGTTTACAGAACTGTGTTTGTGAACAGAAGGTGCTCCACAGAGGATGATGCTCACTCTAAAAGTACTTCTTTCTGAGAGAAGGATCCTTGTACTGAAATCCTAATGTATGAGTGATGTGAGGCTGGGGGATGGGAAATTATCATTAAGGCTTTATAATTTTTGCAGCCCAGCATTATCAATTAACTATGTGAAAGTGGCCTTCAGCTTCAACAGAAAAGAAAAATAATTTTAATCATCTACAACATACTTAATTTGAGTCACATTTTAATAGACAATCATTGTTTCATAATTTAGTAGATTTGCTTCTAGTTGTATGAAATATATATATATAGGCATATATATATATATATGAGACAGATTTTGTAATGGTACTGAAAGATATCATCCATGACTTTTAGTCATACATGTAAGATTTTCAATAAAAATATTAAAAAATAGAAAAAAACAACTCATGTGTACACACTTTAATGAGAGCAAAGTATGCTGCAGATTTTAAGCAGGTATTAAATCAGCAAGGTTCCGAGAGACCAGTTTTTCATTAATCTCCTTTTTTTTTGTGCGAAGATAATTCATGCATCTGGATTAAGATGGCAAAAATGCTGATTTTAGCACATAACATTTACAGGAGATTTAAATATGGTTTAGAGTAAACACCCCAATTTCCTTGGTTTTCCACCTTCTGTATCTGTAAAAATCCCCAAAACCTCCACTATTGGGAAACTATGTTGGGGAGGGTTTTTTTTCCATGTGCTTTCTACAGAAAAAAAAAAAAAAAGCTTTATTCTGATACCATAAAAACTCTTGCATAAGTATATTTTCTGTTGCACAGTTCTAATTTAATCAAGTTTGCTGTTACATTCTACATGTTTACCTACTGATTGTATTGTTGCAGTAAGAAAGGAAGGTGGAAATCTCTTATGTTTGATGACAGATATTAATATAGCGTATACATAAGGGTGTGTATAATATACATACTATATAATGCTCACCAAAAATCACCACAACTGTAGGTTTTTTACAGTTTGTAATCTGATTCTAATTCTTTCCTTGAGTCTTATTTATGTTGCATAGCTGGATGGCATAAAGGATATTCAACTGACTAAATACTATAAAATGTAAAATATATTTTCTGTTTCCTGGAAAGATAATGACATTATTTGGGCAAATTAATTAGAATAACCCTTTAAAAAGACTTCCAGTCATATTTATTTATTTATTTAACTTTCTGAAGTGCTTCAGTATCTAACTACAGGTCACAAATCCTAGATAAAAAATATGTCAAACATTGCCATCACTGCCATCATACAGTGGAAAAACATGTCTTTCCTTCTGCCATATGCCAATTGAATAGGCTTATTTTAAATTGAGGTTTCCAAGAATCTTGAAAAGTTTTAAGAGTGCTACTAAAATATCCCTATGTAAAAAAAAGCTGTTTGAAGTCTCAAGGTAAAGACTTCTTACTCTGTTTTGACCAGTGACCAAATCTACTAAATTCAACAGAGTGCAACAATGGACTTTCTGACTTATATTTGTTATTCAAAAGAACAAACTTAGTGTACTGTACGTTATATTCCCACTAAGACATAGCACAGGCTTTCCTAAGCCTTCTAGTTCTGATGGCTGCTTAGTACAATCACTGCAGGATTCATGAACTTTGATGGTAGCAAATGAAATTTCTCCTACTCTCTAAGAATTAAGGAAGAAAAAAAAAAAAAAAACTTCCTTTTTATTCTTTCTTTTATTTATAGTTTTGAAAGGAAGAAAGACGACTCATCACAATGCCCCTTTTCAGTTAAGGTCTTTCTTCAATTATTTTTCCTATTTACCCTTCAGGTGTTAGCAATAATTAATAAAAAATGTTTCCTATCATTTTTTTTTTCTTTTAAAAATTTTGGATGAAAGCATGTTAAAATAAAATTATTACAACATCTTATTTTTATGGACAAATACTCTTGTATGACATAAAGAAAAATCTTAGTTTGTCATTCTGAAAAGAAAATAAATATAAATAAAGCATACAATTACAATGGCTTTTAAGATCCTTAAAGAGTTGAAAGGTGAACACAATTACCTATATCAAATCTAGTATTAAATTCTTGGCTGCAGTCTGTCATGTGACTGATTTAATTTTTTACATATAGATTTTTTTTACTACTTTAGAATCTATGTAGAGTAATACTGCTTTGAGGCATCATTGTCTTCACCTCATTAGTGATAGAAGGGGTCAGGTATATTTTTACTGGCCTGTGAGTCTAAAATTGAATTGCTAAAGATAGAAATGTCACTTTATTTATTTGACAGAAATAGGAAAGTCTAAAAGATACCAAGAGCTCTACAAATTATTTTCTTAACTATGCCATCCTTGTTTTCTGGATCTACATCTAAGTTTTTCACATACATCCTAAAGATACATTTTCACCCCAGAATGATTCCTTCCACACCAAGGATTATTCTTCAGTTCATTTTTAATGTAGTTAAAAATGTATTTTATTGTTCACTGTTTTTTTTTTTAATAGATTTCTTCCTTAAATTTTGTTCTTTGAGCTAGGGGAATCTCAGTGCACAATATAATCTATTTTCTACATGAAGGGAATGAAAAACAAAGTCTACATAACATGGGCTCTACTTTTTACTATGATTTACCTTTTCTCATAAAAGAAAGAAAAAAATCTTTCCCTATGATACATAAAATCTATGAAACCTTAGACCATACAATTGCCTACAGAAATATTCTGGTTGAGAAAACTTGATTAACCTCATCATTATATGACAGAAGATTGTAATGGAATCTTTATGTGAAGCCTTATATATCTAATCAAACACAATGAAAGAAGAAATCAGCATAAGAATTTTATGGAAATCAGAAGAAAATCTCATTTGAAGCCACAGTGGTTGCAAATGATCCTCATAAGTGAACACATATTTTCTAAAATTATATGCATATTTAAACAGTCCACTCCCAAACAATTTATTTTAAAAAAAACCCCAACTTTTTATTAATTAGAGAGTATCTGGAAAAAAGTAATCCTACTCTCAAAAACTTTTTTTATCCCCATCAATGACTGAGGTAGAAAAATACAGTTTACACTCAGGCAAAACTTTTAATATTTCTCCCACAATGAATGCAAATTGGCATCATATTTTGACCCAAAGTGTTTAAAAGTTGTTAGAATTGTTGGAAGGACTGTGATTTCTGTGAATTTTTTAAGAGATGATATCAGATAGAAATTCCTACTCTTAGAAATGATGTAAGGTTAATTGCAGTTTAATATTTGGATGATTAACTAAGGTCATAAACCTGCTATGCTGAATGCTGAACCACACTTAAAAAAAAAAAAAAAAAANGATGATTAACTAAGGTCATAAACCTGTTATGCTGAATGCTGAATCACACTGGAAAAAAAAAAAAAAAAATAAGGATTTTACTTTCTTCTTCTATTCACCAGTATCTCGATCAAAGTCAAAATTTCATTATCCACCAAAGCAAAATCATGTTGAGTCTAAGTTGAACACAGGAGGTAATTAGATCTTGTCTCTTCCTCACAAAGGATAAAAGACCATTTACCTTGTCATTCTATTCACATACTCTTTTCTGATTATGTCTTGACTGCCTTGGTCATTCTACCTGAGACCTGTGAAGTTGTTGTGGTTTGGGGGTTTTCAGGGGTGAGGTTTGTTTGTTTTTTTATGTTTTTGTTAATGTTAAGACTGGTATTCTTGCTGAAAATGCTAATGTTTGAATGAGCTGACCTTTTTCATTGAATTTTTTGGGTTTGTTTTTCTTTGGTCAAAACCATACCGGCCATGTATATCCTGACTTTTCTTTTGACTCCAAACACACCTTTTTCTGTACTGTTAGTAGCAAAAAGAGAGTTCTGAGATGTTCCCTATCTTTGATGTCAAGAAGCTAGGAAGAAAAAGATAAACAGAGGATCAACAGACTGCAGTGAAACTAATCTGTCATTTTCTTGAAACACAAACTCACAAATTCCATACTGCCATTAACACTATTCAAATAATGACATGGATCTAATCTTAAAGCCTTAAAATATTCTGGCACTACTATCAGCAATTTTTACACATTTCATGAAACCATATTTTAGAATTGTCAAGGTTTCTTACCAGTAACTCAGTTTCATCATAATCATTTATATCAGGATCTTGGTGCACAGAAAAATAAGGAAAAATTGCAAAGTAAAACAGCCCAAGTACAAAATGCCCCCATGTGCACTGACATTTAATGCAGCATTTTAATTACTGCTCTGCCTTAGTATTCCTCATACACTGATAGCTTTTCCTCACTTTGAGACTAACTACTAATAAATTAAGATAGTGTGTTATTGAGGCAGATATTCAAGCCACATTAGACCATTTGAGTCTGACAAGAATAGTCTGAATTTTAATGTCCGTCTATTTCCTTAATGATCAGATCATCCTTTATTGTTGTCATCGGACTATTGAAATTTTGTGGAGAAAGAAGTGTTTACTGATTCACGTACAAAATGCTAGGCAAAATCTTGATCATGTTGAACTACTTAGCAAATCTCCCTATGGCTTTCAAGAAGTGTCAAGATTTATACAGTGTTAAGAGAGACAGATAAATGGTTATTTACATCATCAGGATGGGAGATTGTTGTTTTGAGTTGGATACCTTTTCTTTTTACACAATTTCTTCTACTGACTTTCCTGTTTTGGAAGACACAGCCTCTTAGAATGGTAATGCAAGTAGCTTATGCAAGTAAGATGTTTTTAATGGCATAAGCTCCTTACTTACTGTCAGCATAGTACACATAACCTTGCTGTACTGAATAGTACCCTTGTTCATAAAGATAATTTCTGTGCGCATGTTAAATATAGAGTGTTAGGAAAGGTTTACATTTGATGAAGTACCAGTGGTAAAATACTGCCTGGAGAGCAAAACCAAACCAAAGCAAAACACAAACAACAGTTTCTCATTAAAACAAATACATACAGAACTTTCAGGCTATCAAAATTAAATTATTATACTTTCCTCAGACTGTGGGACCATCTGTAGTTTTACTGACTTCAGTGACTGCGGGAACAATCCAAATTAACCATAATCTTCTTGTTTTGCAATATTTTGTCTTGCTGATGCTTCAGGTTTTGATAAATCACAGAAAACAGCTGTAGCAAAAAAAAAAAAAAGTCAGAGAGGTTAAAAGTATCAAGCTTTTTCTGGTGTTTTTAGTGTTTCTAATCTAATGATGCAAAAAATAATGTTTTACCAGTTGCTACTGGAATACAATTTCCTTTCAGGTAATAATATTTCCATCCTGTGGAACATTATTTTCCAACAGTCTGCAATGCTTGTCCTGGTCAGGCCGCATCTTCTTATTCAAATACAGAGTTATTAAGGGGAGAGATTAAACACATAAGTGATAAGATTAATAAGAATTTTTTTTCTGTTCTAGGTGTGAGGAACACATGAATAAAGCTCTCATAGGACATACAACCTGTTGATGCAGCTACTGATTCTGCCTGGATATTTGTTCATGGTTTTTCCACTTCCTTTTCTAGTAGTTTGTGACTTGATTTATCTTTCAGTGGAAGTTAATATGTGATAACAAAATCAAATAATATGAAAAAATGATAGTAAGAGCTGATCATGAAAAATAGGTTAATATAGTATGTATGACTTTTTTTTTCACTCTGGCTTAATGCAGGTCAATACACTTTATTGGTACTCAGAGATTAATGTAGAGCAACTTGTCTCATGCACAAAGCACCCCCATGAAAGGCTTTTAATTCAAACAACTACTATAAAATGTGGAGTTATTTAAATATTCAGAAGACACTGTTCCTTGGAAATAAACAGAGGTAACCAACAATCCATACTTGTCTTTCTGGGAACAGGTAGATATATGCAGAGAAGTCAGAAAGGGCAGGCTCTTCGAATTTAACACCTGTAGTGAATATGGATGAAAATCCAATTGACTACAGCTGAAAGCAAGATAGAAACCAGGAGGCATCTGTCAATGGCATTCATTCTAATCAGTCTAATTTGGCCAATTAGCATCATCTGTGTTAAGAGTTGTCTTACTTTAGTTTGGGCTTTGTGTACTACAAAAAACAAAACTTCAGAAACTGAAAAGATTTATGTTGCCTTCTAGTCGATTTTGTATTCATGAGGAGGCAAAGCAAATACAGACCAAAGCTGTGGCTGGCTGGCAGTCTGGAAGTCTGGCCTCACGTACAATATAGATAAAACTGATGGTATGGGGAAGCCATGCTGAATGTCACAGGAAAGGGAAGACTTCCTCAAATCCCCCATGCTTGATTTGTGTGTCAGGACCCAAGGAAAGCAAAGATCCTTGTGCCCAACCAGCTTGTCAGTATTCCATTATGGCGACTGTCCACTGAGCAGTCCACTGGAACACAGGGCAGTTCAACTAACTTGTTCAAGGACACACACCACCAGCACAACATAGACACCCTCCAGCACAACATAGACACCCTCCCAGGTTCCCACAGTTGAGGACATTACCCACTGCCAGTGACTGCCAGCAACCCTTGAAGGACTGACATGAACAATTTACAGAATAGTATTATTAGTATAATAGAAAATTATGACAGGTTAAGGTCCAAAGGTTGCTAGTGATAGTATTTGACTGCAAAAACTTATTCAAAGCAATGTATGGATAAGCTCTAATCCATAAAAAAAAAATTGCTAGAGATTCAATGTGCATAGAATATGATTCTTACCCGATAGACATCCCCATGGGGGAGAAGACATGTTCAGCTTGTCAACTGATCCTGGCAGTTATCATGGAGTCTTCCCTAACTTCTCCCAATTATTAACTTACTCTTATAATATTTCTTTGTGTTTAGGTGGACCTTGACTGACTCTAGGCATATGTCATGCTCAGAGAGGGGTGCTCATACCCTGGAGACAGGTAGCTTTGGGATGGAGGTGAGGGTCAGTATTATAACTGAGGTAACCTTGGGATGGAGGCGAGGATCAGTATTACATGAGGTAACCTTGGGATGGAGATGGGCCTCAGTATTATATATGATGAGAGTGATTTCACCCTGGTTTCTGGTTCAACAGCAAGACATCTCTTTTCCTCTCCCTTGGTAGGCAGCTAATATTTGGCTTATCAGCTAAAAAGTATCATTGAGTTCCCTCTGCAAGGATTTCAACTGAGCCTGGTCACCATTTCTCTGCTCTGCTCCCCTGTCGGTTTCATCCTTCCCTTTGCATATATTGTGAGTGGAAAATTGGTTATGTTGACCACGTTCCATCCAAGGCGCAGCAACTGCATTTCCCCTCTATTCTTTCCATACTGTTATAACTTTCTGGTTTTCTTTGATTTTTGCCTCAGTCTTTTCCCTACAGTAAATGACAATGTCTTGCTGCCTCACTCTTCATCCTTCCACTGCTCATCTCTTTCTCTAGCTGGTATTTCCTAGAGGAGAGTTGTAACTTTGTGAATTCCCTATGTATGGTGGGTCATACCACTGATCACAGATGTTGATTAAACCATAAAAACAGAACAGTAATACTGATGTTACTCTTACTACTAATAATAATGATGCTGTCAAAAAGAGACACTGTTGGTCTTGAAATCAGACTATCAAGGTATCTGCCCAGCTTTGTCATGATCTGATCTATGGCATTGGTTGATCCGTCTTTGTCACCTGTTGACGAAAAGACCTGAAGAGGAACAGAGCACTTTCAATATTTTGGGGAATGAATATAATATGGCAACATTCATGCAATTGTTTGGGGTTTTGTTAGTTTATTTCACTCCTAGCATAAATCTGGAATAAATTATTCACTTGCCAATGTCAGCAAAAATGTAATTTCAATGCTGTATATGGGATGGCAAGAAAGTTTCAGAAAACAACAAACAGTCCTGAAAATTAATTGGCATTAAGAAGGCATACAAATGCAGTGTGATAGTCATACCAATGGGATGGAATGCTGTAGGAGAAAAAAAAAAAAAAAGGCACAAAAAATGGTTTCCAATACTTTAATTTCATACATTTTTTGATTCATAGAGGTTCAAAGAAAGCCATTAAATTAAATTGCTTAGTCATTCTGTCATTGAAGTAGCATTCTCTCAAATCTGCATTGAAATAGCATTTTCTCAAATGAAAATGGCATACAAATATTTTGGAGGACTAGTATACTTTGTACTAAAGTAAAAGGAAACTACATAGCCTTCCATTGAGTATATGACGAGGTAAAGAGAAATACTTGATTGATGTTTTAATATGAAAGAAGACATATTTGCAAGTAACCAGAAAGGTTTTGAGAATGTATTTTCTCCTCAGCTAACTAATTTCAACAGCTGAAGCTTGTTAATACCCAATCCTAAAGTAAAACATCTATCTTTAAAACCTTATGGTTTAACTAATATGAGACAAAAAAAACCCAAACCTTATTGACATGGAAGCTCCATCTGAAGAGGGATAATTAATTCATCTTATTTTCCATTTAATCATAAGAAAACCCAGTGGCTTTGTAAATTTGAAAATCTGTCCTGTCTTCGGAAATCAGAAATTAAAGAAATTACAGGCTCCCTCACTAGCAAGTTTTATTGGCAAAGTAATATGTGAGAAAAGCTAATGGCCTTGAACAGACTACCTCACCAAATGATATCTCTAAGATTAATCTGCCGTGTGCCTAAGGAATCATCAGGTTAGAAAAGCAAAATCACTACTTTGTTAGATAACCAAAGTGGAGGCAGTTCAGGTAAGCTCTTATGAACTTCGGAAGAAAAACAAGTTTTGGTCTATCACTTTATTTCTGTAATTTTTTGGTGAATGGAAATTATATAAACCAATTGATACAGAAGAAATTAACACATTATTAGATTTAAAGATGACCATGCTGTCCAAAAATAAAGTGTGAAACAATTCATCAAGATTCAGGCCAATAAATCTGGACTGCATATATTTTTTTCTGAGTGAATTAAAAAGGATGCCAATACTCTGTCAGAATTTTTTTTTTTTTAAATTAAATGGGATCTCACAGAACATGTGCTCTACTGTTTGCTTTCAACATGCTTAAGAGACAAGAAAAAAAAAAAAAAACAAAAAACCCCCAAAAAAACCCAAAAAAACCCTTCCAAAAAAACCCCCCAAAAACCCAAACCAATATCCAAAGAAGCATAAGACATGAGTTCAAAGTTCTCAAAGAGGATTTTTTGTAACTATGGTAGTTGTTTTATTTGCCTTCTGGTAGCTCATATTGTGTGTAATATAGTGGCAATTATTTGGTACTATATTTGGTACTAGAGCAGCAGTGAACTGACCCAGAGAACAACATGGTTTCCAGCATATTCAGCCTCAGAATTTGAGAGGTATTTAGGATTATTTAGGGTATGACAGTGGGGCAGCTAAAGACCTCTTAAGGGCCATGATCAGAACTGAACCCTCATCTTCCAAGTTCCCCAGAGACCAGCACCCTTTAGACAGTGGAATGTGACAAAAGTGTCTATCTTAGGAAATCTAGTTTCAGGAGAAAAAAGGGTCACATACAAGCTTCATCTTGTGATGCTTTCTTCTTGTATTGAAGTGATCTTATCAGTCTTTTATCTACAAATAACCAAAGCATTGCGTGAACCTTTATCAACACAAATCACATTAAAACTCTGTAAGCTAAATTCTTTAGAAAGTCTCCTTAATTATTCTTGGGAATCTTTGGCATTTAAAAAGAAAGTCTTTTAAAATATCTAATTATCTGTTCCTTCTTTCTCTGTGTATTGGGCTTTCTTGGCCAGGTTTTAGTAGCAGGGGCCTGCAGGGGTTGCTTCTCTGAGAAGGTGACAGAAGCTTCCACCAAGTCCATCAGAGCCAGTGTCAGGTGGGTCCAAGATGGATGTGCCACTGGCTGAAGTCAAGCCAATCAGAAATGGTGGTATCTCCTCTTGCAATAACGTATTTAGAAGGGAGACAGTTAATGTGCAGATGTAATTGTGGCCAGAGAAGAGCAGGGTGAAAATATGTGACAGGAACAGCTCTGTAGACACCAAAGATCATTGGAGGAGGGAGAGAAGGTGCTCCAGGTGCTGAAGCTGAGTGAAGACCTGTGTGAAGACCTGTGGTGAAGACCATAGTGAAGCAGCTGTCCCTGCAGTCCACAGAATAGGAGATTTCCTGGCAGGACTTGTGACTTGTGAGGAATCCATGCTGGAGCAGGGTGTGCCTGAAGGACTGCATCCTGTGGAAAGGCACCGACTCTTGATCAGTTCATGAAGAACTATAGCCTGTAAGAAGGATTTACACTAGAGAACTTTATGGAGAAAGATTCTTCTCCCCAAGCAGCAGCAGAAAAAATGTGTGATGAATGGACCATAAACCTCCATTATTTGTTTCCCTGCACCACTGGGTGGGAGGAAGTAGAGCTGGGAATGAGGGAGGGGAGGGGGAAAGGTGTTTTTAAAATTTGTTTTACTTGTCATTATCCTGCTCTGATTTTGTTGGCAACAAATTCCATTAATATCCCCAAGCTGATTCTGCTTTGCCCATGGATGTAATCAGTGAGAGAATCCCAGTCCTTAACTCATGAACCTTTTCCTATATTTTCTCTCCTCTGTCCAGTTTTGGAGATGAGTGATAGAGAAGCTTTGGTGGGCACCTGGCACCCAGACAGTGTTAAACCAATGCCCTCCATTTGTTGGACAAAAAGCCATACATCAATAAGGCTCTTTTTTCATTATTATTTAGTCTTTTATAAAATCTAATTTTTTGACAATATGAACAGGAGCATAAATCAGAGTATCTTGTGTTTAGAAGATTAGCAAACTACCTGGGCTAAGGATAAAACTGTAATAGCTCCTGAAACAACTTACTATTTTTATTTTTAAATGCTTTTTCTGTGAGATCCTACTGACTTTCACATGACAAGACAGACAGGAAACGTAACATATTGTCCAAGGACATGGAGAAGTGTTATTTACACCTAACAGGCAGAAGACTGAGTGTGTACAAGGTGACGTGATGTTAGGTTAAAAAGATGCAACTTTAACCAGCTTAAAAACAGCACATCTTGTTTACAACTGAGTGTATTCATCAGAGAGCTGTTAAGTATGAATTATTAAACTTAGAGCACTTCAGAAAATGTAATTGAGCATGGAAGAGTAAATATATAAATTACAGTCTGCAAGAAAATAAATTTAGCCTTCTCCTATTTCTAAAATACTCATAAAATATAATATTAGCATACAATTTAAAGGTCAATTAGTAGTGATAGTACACCAGTTTTATGGAGGTTAGCCATACTGGAAGCTTGAAAATAAGTGATTTTTCACCTGATTTTAAAGACTTCTGTTAAAACTATACTACTTCAATTTTTCCTGTTATTTCTCCTCTCCTTATTCCCCTTCACTTCATCTCTCCTTTAATCAATCTGTTTTGTTATACAACCTCTCAATCTCTAAAAGTATAAGATATACCAGGCACTCTCGATATTTGAGTTGCAAAATTAGATTTCAGGAATGGGTTTTGTGATCAGTGCTTCTGGTAGTGCTGCCTTCTAGATCCAACTTCAACATATTTCTCTACCACTATTTACACGTGCTCAGAATTTTTCCTCTTTTTATAAAAGGCAGGCAAAAGACATAAAACCAATACACTGCCTTATGTTTTCTTCCTCTGCGTGTGTATTCTATGAATATATATATATATGAAAATAATATATTCATATTCTATGAATTCTAAAAGAAAAGCTTTTCAAGAAGTTGTGACACTATATAGCATAAGGATGGAGTGAGACAATAGACTTTGTGCCTCAGGAAGTTAATAGTGAATTAGAAAGAAAAACCTCATACCTGTATAAACTGAGTTTTGAGTAGGAAGGAGTTGGTAGTCAATAATATTTGAAAGGCATTACACTACACTCTGGTGAAAATCAGGGAGCCTGTGTCAAATTAATTTTGTTTTGAAACTAGGTCATAGAGCGTAAGTCCTCACATAACTGCTGACCATTAATTTAACAACTTTTTCAGCAATCTCAATAAAGACAAAAAGAACTAAACCAACACAGTGTAAAATACCCTTTCTCTGTCCATCTGATTACAAAATGTTTCCTTCAGGCCTTTTTTTTTTTTGTCACACCAGCTGTATTAGCCATTACAGAGCAAGAATAAGAAAGCTTTCTATGTCGATGAACTGTTAATTCAGCATTTTTCTTATAGCATAAGAAACAAAAGAAGATTGTTGACTAAGCAAAGATAATTCACGTTAAGGTCAGTCATAAAACCTTTCTGATATTTAATATCCTACCATGCTCAACTTTCAAAACATCTATCAGATATGTTCAAATCATGTCAAAAGTAATCATTAAATGAGATATATGTTTAGACAGATTTTAAATTCAGCTTTAGATAAAGTTCAGAGTCTTCCTTTTTCCTCACTTTTTGTTTTCCTTTCACCTATAAAAAATTGCAGAACCTCACTATGTAACAAGCTCAGCAAAATTCTGGAAGTAACAAGTAAAACAAGTTTGAAACACTATAATTTTCTAGGCATATGTTTAAAAATCGATATGATAATAATTTTAGGGACAAAATATTCTTGCACATGGAGAGGGCAGATATCGCTACCAAGTGCTTAAATGAAGGCCAGAAATAAATTCTTTTAGATCAGAAAGCGTATTTATAATAGAGTTAGCCACACCAAGTAATCTGATATATTGAAATGTAGGACAAATATTAGCCTCTGACTTTTTTATTTCTAATTGATGATGTTGATTGGCTTGAATGATGAACACAAGTATTGGAATGGAATGAGCAAAGAATTACTTTCTGTAAAAAGGGCTAATTTGAGCATGGTTTTCATTCAAAGCAGGAGGGCACTCATATGGAACAAGTGCAAGCCTTACTGAATGAAAAGAAAACCAACACAAAACAATATAAAATATGTTCAAACAATTATTAGGAAAACAACGACAAAGTATGGAAAAAGACTCTCTGACAAATTTTCCTATGACAAAATAGCAAGGAAGTAGAGAAACAAAGTGAAAATAGTCAAAATACAGTTAAGCTGAGTCTTTTAAAGAAAATTACATCTGTCAGTGACAAAGATAAAAATAGAAAAGGGTCAGCAGAAAAAGGAAACAGAAGAAAAGTGATACTAATACATCTTGAAAAGGAGAAAAAATATCAATGTTAATCTATTCCAATTGCCAAAGGAATAATTTTGCCTCAGACTTTCTTTTTTTCAATGTAACTGCTATGCAGAAAAAAAAAATAGTAACCAATTATAATTAAAAAACCCTGCACCAAAGAAATGACAACAAAAAACAATTACCTGGCAAAAGTAAGGATATCTGAAAGGGGACAAAAACTTAGATTTCAAATTCTAAAAAAAAAATCAGAATAGTCCCTTAGTGTTTGTCTTGGAGAACCTAGTCCTTTAAAGAATCATCATTTGAAAGTCCAGTACTATGAATGAATGATGGAAGTGGTCCCTGAATGAACAGAGGAAAACACAGAACTGTAAGTACATCAGGTGTATGCACATAACAGGCCATAAATTGCCGAATCCATGGTACTCTGTGGACTCTTGAGTAAGTTGTAGAATTATTATCCAGCATCCTTATTCATTTTTTGGAAATACACATATTTTCTGACAGCTGACCTATTAGACCATCACAGTCAAGTCATTCCAATTTGTCTAAGAGTTACAAAGCACTTCATACTCTTCCCTACAGAGCAGTGGACTTACATTCATTAGAAATTATGAATATCCAGGCAACAGGAATGTGACAAAAGTTGAGTTGGACAGATCAGACTGGGAAGAAATTAGATGATGATTTCCCTCCGTCATTCCTCTTGCATTAGATATGTCTAACATTTTCGTTAGAAACTTTTGTGTAGTAAGTGGGCACCCTGAAATGTGGAAGTGTTAGAAAGTAGAAAGTATTATTATCCAGACCTGATCAGTAAGTGGAAGAGTTGAATGAACTTGGGAGCTAAAGCAATGGAAATTAAAATAAATTAAATTAAATTAAATAACACAAATTCTAAAGATAAATACTTTAATGAGAGTTTGAGCCTATAAATGTAAACTGCATTCATTGTATGCAAGAAAGGAAAGGAAAACTTGAATGTATTGGTGAGTAACAGGATGACTGTGACATGGTTGTGAAAATAATTATAATATCCTTGAGTGCATCAAACAAGGAATTTTCATTACAGATAGGAAAATATTACTCCCATTTTGGAACATATTCTCATCATCTTACTCAAAATATTGTATACAATATTACTCAGCCTTTAAGGATAAAATTTACCTGAATTTGATACAGAAAAAGATGATAAAGATGACTGTGAAAATGGAAAAATCCTTACGAATTTATGTTAGAAGAGAGAGTAAAACACATGTGGAGTGCAGATTACCTTTTTTATTAGTGTGAAAGTGTAAGAAGGATAAGAATGATCTGCCTTAGAAGACAATGCCTATGCATGACCAGAGGGATATGAGATGGTTGTGAATAATATTGTCATCACAGTCAGAAAGATGTTTCTAAGTAATGTCCTGGGATAGCATTTCTAATAATTTTGGCTCTAACGCTGAAGTTGAAAAAATTAGAGAAAGAAGGATTACATAAAACAAAAATCCTAATTCTCATGATGAAAGACTATGTGTATTCAAATAATTTAAATTTTCAAAGGTTATTGAAATAAACATAAGGGTTTCATTGATGAAAAATGGCAATGTTGCTTTTTGGTACTACACACAATTTATATGTCACTTAGACAAATAAATTTGCTCTTTTTTTTCTGGTGTTCCATCTTTCATTTTTCTTGCCAAAACACTTTTGGAGACTGATCACTGACTACAGTACAGGTTCAAAAATAGATCTAGCAATACTGATAATTTTTCAAGTGTCTACATGGTATTTCATACTTTGATACTGAAGTGATCATCATATATCATTAAAGTAATTGTCAGGAAGTAATCAAAGACTGACTGTCAGAAAACATTGGAAATTAGTTTGTTTTCAGTCTCCTTACATACATAGTTGCATCTGGAAAATGCTCATACTCTTCCTGGAATCTAGGACAGTGTTAATGTCCTTGATATTCTCAGCTTTATTTCCGTGCATTTTTGTAGCTTTTGATCTGATGTTGAAATACTGAAATCTTCAGTTGGTTGAAAGAACATACTATTATGACTTTTGAGTTTAGGTTTCCCAGTCCCTGTCCAAGAATATACCATTCAATCTACTAGTGAGCACTGACCCCTGTTGCTATAGAACCTTTTTTTTTTCCCGCAAGCTCTGTTTCCTTACTTATTTGCATTTATTTATGCATTTAAGCCATGTTATTGACTTTTTTTGCTATATGACTACAGAAGTAATACCCCATTTTGTGTATCCCTTGTTTGTTGGGGTCTTAATATTCTGAAATTTACAATTTTGACATTGAAAGGAACAAAATTCTAGAAGTTAGAGTGCCTTAAACACTGCAAATGTACATACCTCCAAAATCACTGGTTTTAGTTAAGCTGCTCTGCATTTTCTTTCTTTTTTTTTTTTTTCTCTTTACTTAAACTTATCTCACCTTTTCCAGTTTCTCTCATTTCTGGGTGAATATCTGAAACTACCTCTTATCATTCCTCTACTGTATGTCACTCAAGATCTCTTTCCCAGTAGTTAATTAGGAAAAGACAGCTCAGGTTGGCAGGGATAGCCTCATGATATTTGCACGCAGGCATCTTCATCACTATGTTATCATGACTGATGCTGCTCTATATATATCACTGAACAGAAAAGAGCAAGAAATCCAGAAGACATGTACAGTATTTTTCTTTACAGGACTCTAAAAGAGAAACGAGGGAAAAAGAAAAAAAGGTTTTGTTAGATAAAAGTAAAAAGGTAAATTAAGGAAGGACAAAATAATATATTTAACACTGAAAGAATAAACATAATTTCGATCAAGTGTTTTACAATATTTATATGGAAAAATAAGTGTAGACTAGTTTGGAAACAGACTTGTATGGTAATATTACTTTTTTTCTTAGTATTTTTCTTCACTACTGTTTCTGCTGTATCACAACAAGATGGTAGCAGGAAATTGCTGGATGTATTTTCTCAGTTCTTTTGTTATTTGTTTTGAAGCACTATTTTTACATATCAGCTTTATGAAATACATATTTTTACGTAAACATCACTCATATACCGAAAGAATTACTTAAAACATTAGACTTACAGCAGAATCATGCTGCATTTAAATCAGCAATGCATCTGTTTCCCCTAATTAGGGAAAGGTCAGTGTAGGAAAAAAAATACTAATGATAGTGAAAATATTTCAGATATATATTATGTGCTGTATGTGAAGAATTCAAAGTATTTTTGAAGCTCAGTAGCATTTAGCCAACTATTAAAACTCTGTTGACACACGAAGCTAAGAATCAGGGCACAGACAATTTAAATGACTTACCCAAATCCGCACAACAATTCAACTCTAGTAATAAAAGATAAAATTCCATAATTCTAGTCTCCTTTGTACCTAGCTATACTTCATTCCTGCCAAGCATCTGTCTTAGAGACAAGTACCCTTGTTCTCAATTGTGAGGTGAAATGAAAGGAAATGAAGTCACCTTGTGTGATTTTATTAGATGACCTGTCTTAATGAAATATTGAATCCTCTAAAGATGGTGCATAGAATTTATCTTTCTGATCCTAAATATGTTAATAGTATTCTTTTACTCCTTCTTCTGTAAAAATTTTGGAAATCACAGGAATGTGGCAGTGTCAGCAGAGGTACCTGCTTACAAGACCATCTTTTACAGCTGGGTAGATTCAAGACTAACAGAAAGCAGATGTGATAGCAAAGGACTGACTGCATTAACAGCTTAAATACAAAGTAAATGGCATATCAGACAGAAATGTGAAGGAAGTGAAATACCTTCTATCTAAATATACACATGCAGTCGCAGCTGTTTCCGAGGTAACACAATGTGCCGTTCTGAACAGTAATTCCCCAAAGCAGGTGTAACTTTCAAGGGATGAGTCAGTGCAGAAAGACATTCAGAACTATAACTTTTCTAACACCACTGGTTAGTTATTTTAGGTGCCTTTTTTCTTGATATAGGGTTTTTAAAATTATTACTAACAAAGGTATGCCAGGAAAATAAGTTCAGTCTTCTGACAAATTCTATATATGCTTCCTGTAGGGTGATCTGTGGTTCTGTATGTTAGTGAAAACAAGAACAGTAATAAGTTGATAAGAAACCAGGAGGAGCAAGAAGAAGTATGGGTTTAAAGTTTCACTGCCTGACAGAACAGCTGGCTATAAATCTTGTGTGCATCTTTTACCTTTGCAAAACTGGGTGCTAGCCAGCAGTGTACAATCCAACCTAGGCAGGGAATCCAAATTTTACTGCCTGAAGCCTCTGTAATTTCTTATAGCTTTTTAGTTTGCATGTAAAATGCTACTATTCTGATCATACCCACACTTTTTTGCACACAAGATAGTGATTACCTAAGGCACTGTGGAATCAGACCAAGAAAGACAGCGAAGAGGACTCTTTCCTTATGATCAATATTTAAGTGAGAAAATACAGAATAAGAAGTAACATACATTTTCATGAGTACTCACTTTTTTTCCCAGTGTTTACAATAGCATTAAGCATTTTTTAATTACTAATTCAGACAGGTGTTAAAATATTCAAACTGTATAAAATTTTCCAATGGATTACCAATGCATTCAAATCCACCTAAAATTACATTTTTGTAGCATACCTGTATAAAGTTCTACTTACACATCTCTGCAGAAGTCCTGTTTAAAACCTATAACACATATGTAGAAAACTAAACTCCTGCATTATTTTGGAGTGCTGTAATGTACCTGTTAGTACTTTGTTCAGAGTGCTAGAGGACTAAAATATCTAACAACACATGGAATGATTATACAACATCTAATTAAAAGATCTGTTAATCTTTTATAGTCTTTGAGTACATCTTGCTGCACCTTAATCAATTTGTCACATACTGAAAGGGAGGTTTACAGTGAAGAACTGCAAGTTTGCAGTTTCAACAGGTTTTGTGTGTTTGTTATTGTATATGGTCCCACAAAATATTTTACAAGATGTGATCAACTCTCTGTTTCTCATTCATACCTAATTTTTTTTATTTACAGATTGAAAGTAGAGGTCTATAGGAAAGAAGGATGTACCTGGCTGCTTTTCAGCACTATTATCGAGAGGAATCATCCATCATTTATGTTTTCCTTCCCCCTCACACAGTCTTACTCATATGTGGCAATAACAGTAGTTTGGATGAAACTGCAGCAAATATAAAATATCCAGGTTCGTCTGTAATTTTGAGAAATGACAATGTATTTATGTGAATAATTTCTAATACTATATCAGCATTTTAGATAAGAAGACAATGTCATTCAAGGAAACCTTGAAAATCTGGAGGAGTATGTTAAGACATAGATGAAATAAAGATCCACAAAGATGTTAAGAATGGCTATGGTTCAGAATAAAGGCCCTGCAATCAAAAGTAAAAAATAGTTTAGAAGAAACCTAACAAGTAAAGGATGTGCTGAAAGGTTCTCAGAAAACTTCTCTAGGATTGAAATGGGAGTTGTATTTCCAGGACACAAAGCAGATGGTATCTTCTAGTCTGTACCACACAGATGAAAGTTGAAAATGGAAAGTGCTTTCACATCTCTAGGCATATATGTTCTTCCTGCCTTTTATCCCACTCGTACTTTGTTTTCCTCAAAACAAACTACCCATTTCTGTATAAACATACTTCACTTCAGAGACTTCATATTCTTTGGTAATGATAAGTTTACTTGTCAGAGAACCAAGGACCATCATGAGTTCATGGATATTCCTCAGCTGCCACATCTAACCAGGCAGTAATGCTTACGTATTGACAGAGTTTGCTTACAAACTGTGCAAAAACCAGGCTATTGCATTTTGAGAGATGACTTTAATCTATTAGTTGGTGTGATTAGTTGAGAGGAAATTGGTTCTGCAACTTTCATTTCTATGGAACTGCAGTAAAATCATAAGGATTGGTGTGAATGGAGAATTAACAGGATTTTTCTGCCATAGAATTGATGGAAGAAAAAGCAGAACACTAAGCCTATAAGAATAGCATATGCTGATAGCATGTAGTATTGAATTTCAAAACGTCTGATTCAATAGATAAATAACTGAATTAATTCTGAAAGACTGTAGAGGTTGAACAAGATGGAGAGATTAATCTCTGAAGAGTCCAACAGACACATGAAAAAGGGGCAAGTAAGTCACTCACCTAAAAAAACTGAGGAGGTGATGAACTTATGCTCTTTGGAACTTGCATCATCCAGGGGCCAACAACTACTGTTCAAGCATCTTGGTCATTGCACACTGAAGAGGATGTTAAACTACAAAATCTTTAATTTTTGAAATTTTAAATTTCATTTTTAATAAAATTATCTTTCTCTCCTATAGGGCCTGCACTAAGTTATGACATTACTTCCTACCTTCTCTATTTTTGTTTTGTTTCTATTTTCTATTTCATCATATATTTTCCTTCTCCATGAGCTGAAAACAAAACAAGGCAAAATAAACAACCTCGCCCAAGAAACTCAAATAACTAATTAGGACGCAGTCCCTAAAATTTGTTTCACAGATAGTACTTTACAGCCATAGAGGTTTAGAAGACAGATTGCCAGAAGCTGAAGTACAGCTAGACTGTGAACAAGTTTCAAAAATGTCTCCTTTAACAGAAATTAAAAAAATACCTTCTGTCAAGAGTGTACAGTTTACTCTGGTTTTCTGTACTTCATAGATCTTGAGCCCTTGAAAATCCTGTGGAATTCAGTAAAGGTTCAGTGGTTAGTTTGTCTTGGTTGTTACATGATTCCCCTATCAATATAATCTGCAAAAATTTAAAACCGTAGCAAAGCCACAGATTCAATAAGTAATATTTACTTTTTGGTTATAAAACCAGAAAAGGGTAAGGAATGAAACAGACCACCAATGACTTTCACAGTATGAAATGCAGTTGTCCTCTGCATTGCAAGCCAGCTTGGAAGGCCAGTGCGAAAGGGCAGCAAAGGACACTCTTCCAATCAGCTTTTGGGGACATCTTGTTTCCAAAGGGAGATGCATAGATAATGTAAATTCTGTATTAAGAATAATCGTATCAGCTCATGGAGGATGCAGTCCAAAAAAGGGCTGTCTGACCCTTTTATGCTGAAAAGAGAAGACAAAACAGCTTCATATTGGTTCCAGGAATGCAAAGTAAAAAGAAATACGTCAATTAAATACCTATTTTCTTAAAAACGCCTAAAAACAACTCCAATTTCTACCAAGTTGGATAGTTCAAGCTCTACAAGCTACAAATGAAGTCTGTACGTGAATGTCTCATTTAATTAGCAGGTGACAATTCAGAATGTTTTCCACCAGGTGCCTATGTGTCTAGGTAATTTCAAAGTAATTAGAGCCTCCTGAATATTAGTTCAGCTTAGCTGTCTATCATTGCATAGTTAGCATTCTTCCACACTGCCCATTAGTTTAAACACCACCACTCTTTGATTACTCAGTAAAATATAGGGAAGTAGAAAAGGAAAGAGACAAAGGTAGGAAGAAAGCATGAAAGCGTTAAGAGATAATTCCATTTTTTTATTGTAACAACTAGGAAATTTACAACAGGGGAGGGCAGAGAGGGAGTCAAGTGGTGTTGTTTCCATTTTCATCCTTTGTTTAGACATATCAGTGATTCATTCTGGATGATGTCTGTGGCTTGATCCACAGGCACAGAAGCAGCCATACTAACTCCATTTTCACTGCCTTGGAACATGCCACTGACAGCCAGATGTAACGACCAGGCACAGGTTTAAGTCTGACATGCTGAAGCTGTTTTATTCAATGTAGAATAAAAAGGCAGATGAAAACTAGAGAGAACCTGCATGTCTGAAATTTAGCTTTGTAGCCAAAGAAACAACTGCAGCAGCATTCCCCAGCTGTGCTTATTACTGCTGCACTACAGTGATAATTACTAAATTTTTATATTTATAGAAAACTGGTGCCTCATAAAGATCCAGCTGCACCTTTATCTAAGTACAATATGTAACCATCTTCTATAAATATGGACATTTGTTGGAAGCTTATTTTTATTGTTAAAATACAGGATTAAGTTATAGGAATTTTTAATTATTTATTCATAATACATAAAAAGTCTGCCATTCAGGAAAATCAATCTGACTCATTCCCATTTTCACTGACTACATCACTGATCATTTAGTGATTTTTGACCATGAGGGCTACAGAGGGGATTTTTTTGGCAGTGTGTCTTGACAGGAAACAAGCAGATTATCAAAGTTTTCGATCATGATGGCTAATGTACATAAAAAATGACTAAGCAGGCTATAATGCTGGAAACACTGGCACCAAGAAGTCTGTCAGTAGTGTGGAGCTGCACAGGTAGAATAAGACAGAGACATTGATTCAGATGACATAGGTGGAACATTTCAATTATTTATCTGCAAACAACCGCAGCAGCAGCAGCAAACCCCTGACAAAGCATAAGATGGTTAACTTTGAACTTGAAATAGATCTTATAGTCACTAAGGTACCTCAGAGGCAGAAGGCAAGTTGTCAGTAATTAATGGCTTGTGGATTTAAGAAAAGAGCAAGGTGTCAGCATTTACACAGTAAAGGATAGGAAAGTACGTGGGACAAATCTAGCTGACAACTGCAGGGAGTTTTGCAAGTGTTTGCAAGTGGCATCTTAAGAAACATTCATCTGAAAAATGACTATACTTATAAATGGATTATGGTATCTAAAACTCCACATGCCTTTTATTGTCAGTTTGGGCAGCTGGTCTTCTTCCATCTTGTTTAATAAGATTTACCCTAAAATATTTGTCCTATTTTAACAACAGCAGCACCAGCCAAAAAGAAAAAAAAAAAAAAGAAAAACACACAAACATTTTTATGTCAGAAAAACCTCTTTCTTTTTATTAGTCCAAATGGTTCCAAAGGTTGTTTTTGTATAGTGCATGATGTGTGCGTGGCAGCAGTGGCTATATATAACACAAATACACAAAACTAGGGAGGTGGATTTCAATCTACTGCTGATGAGCTGCCTCCTTTTATCCCTTTTTCCTCCTTGAAATAAACTGCTAAGCTTTCAAATGCTATCCTGTCTCCATGTAGTCACTTGACTGAAATGGATTTTAAACTTTTAACCTGTAAAAGCTCTTCTTTTTTAGACAGCACTAAGAGAACTCAAAGCAATAAAAAACTAGCAGAAGTCACAATGTCATGCAGAGACAGGGAAGAACTCAGGTATCTAAATTGCTGCTTAGAATTTCAGCAATTACAATTAATTGAAAATAATTAAGGACCTCTCATTTCCTTGTTCCTGTTCAGTGTTTATTTAATTTTTATAACACTACTATAGTGAGTTCATACACAGGCTGAACACATGGTGAAACTCCTGAGGGTCCAAGCCCAGGCAATCAGACCCCTTTGAGTTTCCCTGGGTGACTTAATGGAGAGAAAGACAGCTTTGATCCAGTTATCTGAAAAGCAATTTTAATAACACAAAACAACAAGCAATAAAGTGTCCACTGTATGGGAGAAAACTGGACCAAGGCAGTACACAAGGGGCCAAAGACAAAAGGCAAAGGGCATGGTCTTGGGTGAGACAGGAGTACTTATCACCCCAGTGTGGGTGGGGTCTGAAGGAAGGGTCCAATAGGGGAGAACAATTAGGAATATTAAAATTGCTGCACCAAAAATAAACCTATGGTAACACAAAGAAGTAAGAAATTTCTAGTAACAATTTGCATGGAGAGCATGTGAACAAGCTTCTTGCTTATGGCATTTTGAACGGGGTTTCCCAAGGCATTTTTCCAGGGTTCTCTTCTTCTCCAGGGAAACCACTCTCTACAATGTGGGAAGATCTGCAGTTTCATTCCTGATTGTTTGGCAGAAGGGTGTTGGGGCTCTGTGGCAGCTGGGGTCATGGAACAGCAGAACATGGCAGGCAGGGCCCATCCCAGCACCCCAGCCTGGAGAAGGCAGCCAGGAAGGCACTGGGGCAGCCCCAGCCTCAAGCATTGGGCATCTCTGTCCTGTTGGAGCCCAAGGCAAGGCTGTGGGGACAGGTGTAGACAGGACAAGGACAGTTCTGCTTTTGATCATCATTTCAGCATAATGATCCCCACTTCCAGAAAAGTCACATGTGGAAAAACAGAAGCTTTCTGGGAAGCTATATTTTGTGAAGTTTTGATATCAAATATACTTTTATCTTATTAAAAGAATACAAGGGAAAAAAAAAAATGTATCCTCCTTACTTTCAGAAACCATTGTTCACTTCTTCTGTTTCCCAGATAGGATTTTAGCAACTCAAAATCAAAATATTTGCTTAGAAATTAAAATGTATAAAGAGAACCCAGCACTTTCTACAAAAAAACACTTAGTGGATGAAAGTGAGACAAGGCTGTAACGACAAGTAATATTCTTGTCTAGAAAAAATAGTATCTTTGTGAAAACTAAACTTTTGAACCCACCATGACTTCTTTGCATCTGAATTCAGACTAAGGCCAGGCTAGTAGTGACTGCCAACTTCATACACCTTCCCCTGGCTTCTTCTGACCCTGGCTTTTCCCTCTGGGTGGTCCCTCCTACAACCTTTGGGGGCCTCAGCTGTGACAGTAAACGCTTGTAGACCATTGGTGTAGGCCACTGGTACCTACCAGAGGCGTCAAAGGATCCAGGATAATCCTCGGGAGCAAACAAGTGTGACATGACCTACATCAAAATGCACCCTGAATTTAATTTTTGTTACTGGTTATTCGTTTTAGGGCATTTGCACTTGATTTCGCTCAAGCAGAAAAAAATGTTAGGCACGGGAGAAGTAAGAAAGATATTTTAGTCTCCAGAACAGGGAGGAGTGATTTTCACCTGAGAAATGTTAAGAACTGCTCTAGGGATGGATGGGGCAAAATGCATGGAGCATAAAAAGAATCACCCTATTGAGCCTTTTATTTTTAATAATACTTTCTATAATAATAATAATAATAATAGGGGTTTTTTTCCTTCTATAGACAGTATCTTCCCCCAGCTGCTGCTATTGTTAAAGTTATGCCTGTGTTGGGATAAGAATATGGAGCATTCCTTAGCAATAGCTTATCCTCTATGTCTTGCTTTTTTGGATAAGTTTGAGCAATAAATTTTCTCTAGTGGATATTTGCTGCCTCATCAGATCTTCCTCACTTTTAAAATGTAAACTACTTTCTGCTCTCCTTTGATTTCTTTAATTTATTTCTGAAACTTCTTCTGAGTCAGAGAATTTCCTCCAATCAGCTGGTGTGCTGCCGGGCTTTTATTTCTTTTGTATATTGTGTCAGGTACAGACGCACTTAAAGTTGCCCTCGTCAGCATAACTCTCAGCATTACAAGTCCAAGTTGTACAGCACAAGATTTTTATTTCACAGTACAGGCTGGAGCTAACCTAATCTCTTTTAAAAATGAATTACAGTATAGCAGACTGGTGAATATGGGCTAAGCACTCAACCTTACTGAATTCACAAAAAATATGAATATATATAAATACATAAGACTTGCCAAAAGATTGGCTTTTTAGCTCAAGTTGTTGAAATTCATGTTTATAGGTCTGGAATTTCCCAGTCCCTCAGCTATCATTATTGACAGTTATTCAAAGTTCAGGTGGACACGACTATGAGAAATTTGATCTCAGTTTGAATTTAATCTGCTTTCAGTCGAAGACTTGCCTCGGTGAGCTTCAGAGTTTTGTTTGAACCTAAAGTTATCTATGCTTCCATGAATTATAATGAACTTGATGAGGACAGGCCTCTGTTCAGTAGTGAATTTAATGTTTATTCTGAAAACTTCATGACCCTTCATAATTTTAAATTTATTTTTATCTCAAGTTTTAAATGACTCAATGGAATTCTATGTGGTATTTAATCCAATATCATGCTTTATTTTGCTGATAAAGTAACATAAGAATATAAGATCTGAACAATTATTTTTATATTTACCAACTTTTTCTTCTTCTGATTGCCAAGTATTATATTACTTGTACATTTCTTCCTTTGCCCCTCATATTGCTATTACTATTCTGTGAGCAGTCACCTCCATTTCATCAGCTACTGGTGAGAGGAAGAGCTGTCATTCACAAAATCCTTTACAAAGAAATATCCTTTGGTGAGCTAGCTAATTTTCTTAACTAACTGTTGGTTGTTTGTGCATTTCTCTTCACATCATGCATAGAAACTTCATACTTTTGAAGATGCTGTAACTAAGAAGAAAGTGTGGCAGGGATGTTTTGCACCAAATTTCCTCTTTCATACTTTTATGTTTCTGCAAGTTTTTCAAGTCCTTTTTATCATTATCTTTGCCAAGCAATCAAATCTCTCTTGAATTCATAAGTCTTTAGAAACCCAGGAGATATTGAAAGAACATTACTGACTTCTTTGGGGACCAACCTATAAATCACAGTTTACTATTGCTTTCTAAAATTTATTAAAATTGAAGAGTATTTGCTGCAGTTTTGGGTTAGGAGGAAATAAAGACATAAAGAGCTTGTTAATTTATTTCCCCAAACAAGAATTTTAAGTAATCTCATTTTGTATGTTTTCACATCCTATCACACAAAGCAGGTAACTACTGAATCTTTTGTTGCACCCCTAAAAATAAGTAAGAAAAAAAAATGCCTTTTCTTTGTTAGAGATAAATATTGAAGAGGTTCTTACAGATGAGATGAGTATTAAGAAACCCTTGTTGAACATAGAATTAGTAGAAATGTGTTTAGTTTTCAGTAAGAGGTATGGGAAGAATACAAATCTTCAGTGGATACAAACATTAATAAGTTTCTTTTACTTCCCAGTAAAATCCTTGGGATTCAAAGATTTTGCAAACCAGGCTACTTTTTTGGGAGAGTAAATACAGGGAGGAACCCAAGACGGCAAACATTGTTTATGCACTGCCTGATCCCTTCATCAGTTTTGCAGATGTCCCTCCTTTTAACAAGTAACCATCCTCCTACATGATCACATGCAGTAGTTGTGTTGTCAATGGCACATTTTAGGTGCAAAAAATTAAGGAAATATTTTTAAAAACTGGGAGGAAAGGCTTGTTTTTTCTGGTTGCAAGAAATAAGAAATAATGATATGAGAAAGCTGAATGTAAGTGTTTCAAGCAATCTTGTAAATAACTCAGTTTCCAGTTGCAAGATGAAGAATGTATGTATGGGGACAAGAGAGTATTATCTCTTGGACTTTTTATCAGTTATAATCTCACTTCATTTACACTTACTTCTGACCTCCTGCTGCTAGCAGCACTAGAAAATCACTACTCATTTGAGATGTCTACAATGCATTAAATATATTTTTGCAAAATATAAGAGCTTATATTTGACTAGAGACGTTTTAGAAAGGTTTTTCTTGTATTTATTATTTGTTATATTTGCTTAGATTTCTAGTCTTACAAGACAGTTTCCTACCAAATGTGTTGAAGCTGTGAATGTTAAGCTGTTTCTTAACAGCAATTGTCATGCTCATAGCCACTGAACCAAAACTGAAGGGTTTCTTCTTGAAGGGATAAGGCTCATATGATATACAACAGAAGGTACACCATGCAAAGATTTAAATATTGATGTCCTGTAATGCCAGTGGGGTAAGCCATGGACTCCATAGTGCTAATGCAAAGATTTTTACTGGTTTCAAGCAGTCCTTTTTATACTTTCCAAAGCTGAGATAAGATGCTCCACTTAAGGCTTATTGGTTACATGTTACTGTGCTCACCTGGTGAACTGAGCACGCTGTGGTTACACTGCATACATGAACAGGGTGTGATGCTTCTTCTTCTTGGCTGCAGTTCATGCCATGTGGTCAGCTTCAAGGTTGTTGCTGCACAAGATTTAACAAATCAGCCGTGGTGCTCCTGTCCTTTAACTCATTCTGCTCTGCAACATTGTAAAATGGTGTGAGGAAGATGCATGTTCTTATTAGACGGCAACTGCTCTTAATACAGTAATACAATTTCCTGAGTCTGGGTGCTGTAGTAAATTCTGGCAAGGAATATTTATGTAAGTGACTACTGACTAAAAACACCTGCCTTAAGTATTAGCAGTGGTAGGTCTGGAGCAGAAAATTGTACAGATTTTCTATCAAATCAATCTTAATTAACAACTGTTCAGAATTCCTTTTTAAAAATAAAACACTCTCAAGAGATATCTTGAATAGTGTCGGTAGTGGTTTTAAGCCAAGTCCGTACTTGTGACTAAAACCCTCCTTCAGTCAACCTCTGTACTCCTAACCTCTCCCTTTTTGACATATTCCCCTTCATTATCACTTACAGAGTCTCTAGTTATAAATTTTAAACTCTTCAATTCAGTATTCCTAAAGAGATAAAAACCTTTTAAATCAATTTAATTGTTGAATACCTACTTGATTTTTATACATTTTCCATGCATACACTAATACCAAGCATACAGGTTCTCATCTCCAGGTACACTATGGGATCTACTATTTAAAAAGGAAGCACAGAGAAGAGGAGACCTCAGGAAATAGACACTTTGATCACTCCTATTTCCAAATGCATCTCATAGACATTTTTCTTTCGATCACCCCATGCAACTGCAGCAGAGATTCTTTTCCTTGTTATTCTTTTTTTCCTTATCCATATTGAGTAAGAAATTTTACACATGTCAAAACTGAGATTATTCTTAATCATGTCTTCTGTAGAAAATTTAATTTTATTTGCCTCTTTTGAGTAAGTACATTTTTCAATCCCATCAAAAAGACTATGAAATGTATAAACAATATAGGTTAAGTGTTTAA
The DNA here is from genome assembly GCA_013399915.1 of Illadopsis cleaveri. NCBI lineage: Eukaryota > Metazoa > Chordata > Aves > Passeriformes > Timaliidae > Illadopsis > Illadopsis cleaveri. The sequence continues at coordinate 66,998 of VXBB01004579.1, read as the reverse complement.
GATTCTCCAAAGGCAGAAAGGCTGAAATTATTGAATGAAATAGAGAAAATAAAAATTGAACATAATTTCTTAGCAGTTTAGTCAGAGAGTGTTCCAATATAGCTTTCTTCTCTATCATTAAAGTATTTCAAAATGAAGAAAAGGGAAAAACGGAATATACACACAAACACACAAACACACATACACACAAAAAATCCCAAAACCAGCAATAACAACAATAACAACGAAAAACCTGAAAGAAGAAGAAGAAAAGAAAATCCAACAAAATAAACCTGTTAAAAACCTGGTGAATAAATAAGGAATAATGATAACTGTTGTCTGGACACATAATCACAGAATATTCTGGGTTGGAAGGGATCTGCAAGGGTCATTGAGTTCAGCTCTTAAGTGAGTGGCCTATACATGGACTGAACCAACAACCCTGAAATTATTAACACCATACTCCATCAAACTGAGCTAGGGGAATTAAAAAATATAGTTTTTAAAGAGTTTTAAAAATTTGCCCCAAAGACCACAGACAAAAAGGTTTTGGAGTTAGTGACCCAAATATAAAATGAATGAATACAAAATATTCTTTGAATAACATGGTAACATAACATGATGATGGGGTACTTTTGAAACCTGTGATTAAAAAGTGAAAATAAGCTGCTTCAGTGACTACTGATTGCAGCTATGTATATGTCCCTGCAGTTTGAAAGAACAGAAGCAAATCTCCTGTAGTGGGTACATTTTTGAAGGCTAAAGGTTAGCATCAGGTAAGATACCTCCTAGTGGTCTCTCATCAGTGAGTTCTTCTTGCCTTTCCCATCAAGAAAAATAACATCCCAAAAATTCCAAAAATCACAGACTTCCCAGTAGAAATCAGAGGACTATAAAACAACCTCTTTGGGATCAGAAGAAACTGGGTGTTTTTTTGTTCAGAAAAACTTCAGGCAGTTTTGCCTGAAGATTCTTCATTTTTCTGCCAATTGTTGAAATGTCCTATATAATTTCATTCATAAAATTATTTCATGTATAAAATTTCATGGAAGTCCCTACAGTTTTCCTTTTAGCCAAGTTGGATTCTGTAAGGCAGAAGTCCAGCAGTAGGGAAGGGATTGTCCCACTCTGTTCTGCACTAGTGCAGCCTTGCCCTATATATTGTGCAGGTTTTGGCCCTGAAATTGAGGAAACTATTAGAGAATATCCAAAGGAAAGCCATGAGGATGGTGAAGGGTATGGAGGGGAAGCCATATGAGGAGCAGTTGAGGTCACTTGGTCTGTTCAGCCTGGAGGAGACTGAGGGGAGACCTCATTCTAGTTACAACTACTTCATGAGGGGAACAGGAGGGGCAGGTGCTCATCCCTTCTCTGTGGTGCCCAGTGACAGAACCTGAGGGAATGGCCTGAAGCTGTGTCAGGGGAGGTTTAGGTTGGATATTAAGAGAAGGTTTGTCACCCAGAGGGTGGTTGGGCTCTTGAACAGGCTCCCCATGGAAGTGGTCTCAGCCGTAGCCTGACACAGCTCAAGAAGTGTTTGGACAACTTTTTCGGGGACATGGTGTGACTCTTGAAGATGGTGCTTTGCAAGGCCAGGAGTTGGACTCAATGAACCTTGTAAGACCCTTCCAACTCAGCAGATTCTGTGATTCGATGATTCTGTAGACCCAGGTCCTGCATAACAGCATGAGTTTAGTGCTCATCCTCAAGGCTTCAAGTGACATTAGATTGTGTGGTCTCTTCCTCCATTAGGATTAGGCCTGTTTGTGCATGATGAGCTCTAGGAATGATCCTTCTTAGCACCTCTTCAGAGAAAACATATAGACCTCTATATTATCTCTGAAGTTACATTTGTTCTGTTTCTGAGGGATTTTTCTTTTTTTTGGATACCAAGTGCTATCTATTTTTGCACAGCTCTTTCCTCCCCTTTCTGTCTCTGGTGGTATCTTCTAAAGCTGCTATATCCCTTCATATTTAGCCCACACTGATTTTAACTCCTCTGCCATGTTCAAGTTAAGCATGTTCACTTAAATGGAACCGTCACCTGTCCTTATCACTAAGAGACACCCTGTATAAAAGATCTTAAAGTCCAAAGAGCAGCATATCAAAAAGGTTAACTGCAAATGAAATGGTGCATTTCAGTGTTTCTTAGGAACTCCATTAAAACTTAATACCCATTATTGGTCTTTTTAAGATCCCAGCTTCCATTGAATCATCTGATTTTGTCCTTGTAGTTTCATTAATAATTCAAAAACTTTTGTTTCAAACATCTAATGTCAGCATCTTTGCCAGTGTTAAGCTAATAGTTCGAACTTCACCTGAGTATAAAATGAAGGAGATCAGCACAGACAGAGAGAATGAAACCTGAATTACAGGCTTGCAGTAGTGATCAATCAAAAGAAATGTATTTTATATTGAGGGATACCAGCAAAATGGAGATTTTTAAAAAATTAATATTTTATTGTATGATAAATAGAATCATATGTTTTTACTGCAAGGAATATTCATAGAAAGATAAGATATAAAATGTGAACTACAGATTAGATCTTAGAGGTAGATCTTAGAGGTATCTCATAGGGGCTCATGGCCTACTGGTTACCATAATATTAACAAACACTTTCATTCCAGGAGAAGGGGAGGGGAGGG
>VXBB01004579.1:43374-57612 GCA_013399915.1 Illadopsis cleaveri | reverse complement strand
AAAAAAAAACCAAAAAAACAAAAATAGAAAAAAAACAACAAAAAAAACAACAACCAAAAAAAACCTGATTTCTTTGGCTTTTAAAATATATAATAAAATCATTATTGTCCTACTGTCTTTTCTATGTCCAGTTGTGCTGCATGGATTACCTAAATTAAAAACAACACTGAAAGAAATAAAATTATTCCATTGATGTTGGCACATAAAGAGTTTCTAATTAGTGTTAAATTAATTGTACACAAGTCTAGGAGCTATCTGATGACAAGGAGAAGGAATCAAGGTACCTTAATATTTATTTATATGATAATGAACAGTAATATGTAATAAAATTTTAGCACTAATTGCTGTATTTCCTTGGTTTGTTCCCTATACCTGCCATGATTTAGGTTTGAACAACTTACTAACATTTAATAGAATCATAGAATAGTTTGGATTGAAAGGGACCTTAAAATTCATTGAGTTCCAATCCTTCTGCCGTGGGCATGGACCTCTTCTACTAGACCAGGCTGCTTGCAGCTGCATCCAGCCTGACCTTGAATGCTTCCAGCCGTGGACAATCCACAATTTCTCTGGGTGACTTTTCCAGTGTCTCAAAAACCTTACTGTAAAAATTTCTTCCTTATGTCCATTTTAAATTTACCCTCTTTTAGCTTAAAACCGTTGCCACTTGGCCTGTCTCTACAGGCCCTGTTAAAAAGTCTTTCGTCATCTTGCTTATAACTCCCTTCATATATTGAAAGCTGCAGTAAGGTGTCTTTGGGGCCTTCTCTTCTTTAGACTGCACAATTCTTGGCTTGTTTTCATAGGAGAAGCGCTCCAGCCCTCTGATCATCTTCGTGGATATTTCTTATTGGTCTTCTAAGGACAGATTATTTTCCACATACCTAAATGTTAACACTGAGAGGGGTCAGCACATTTTCTAGCTTTTTCAGCTTGCTCTATTGTTATCCATGCAGGTTCAGTATCAATTTTAAAACATTTCTTGCTTCACCAGACCTAGCTTGCCCTTGAATTCTCTTTGCTTAACAAGCTGTTCTTTCTTCATATTCTAGTTGAGTTCTAAGTTCTCAAGATGCCAGTCTGCTGATTGTGCCAAAATTGAAGCTGAATCAGCCAGTGAAATAGCTTTGACATCTACAATGCTGGAAACCTTATACTTTTCAAAGCCAAACTGAAGGCATTTCAAGATTATTTTTAGTTCCATGAATTTCAATTATTAAATGAATTAAATGTATAAAATGTTTCATTTAGGGCTGTTATCCGAAGATCTCTCTCCAGTTTTAGGCTCCCCACCAGGAGAAAGACACCTGTGTAGGGAATGAGCCCAGTGGAGGGCCACAGAGCTGGTCAGAGAGCTGAAGCATGTGATATATAAGGAAACACCGAGACAAGTACCTGTTTAGCCAGGAGAACAGATAATTTTGGGAGATGTTATTATGGACAGCAACTATTTCAGCTATGGGCACAAACAGGGGCAGAGCAGACTCTTCTCAAAGTGCAAAGTGATAGGAAAAAGGGCCATGGGCAGAAACTGACACTTGTGAAATCCCAATTATATACATTAGGAAGTATTTATTTATTTGTTTGCCTGTTTATTTTATCTTTAGAGTAGTGAAGTATTGGAACAGGGACCTATACAGTTTTTGTCTCCAACCCTGGGGATGTTCAGAGCTTAGCTGGACAGAAGTCTGAGAAACTTCGTTTGATTATACTTTATTTAAGCAAAGAATCATTTTGATGATGATGATGATGACTTTTGGAAGCTCCTTTTGACCTGAAATGTTCTATGATTCTGCTACATTTTGCACTCTCAGACATCTAAGATTTTTAATAATTGTGGTATTTATTGCCATGTTTTCTACTGTAGTGGGGATATTTATTTATATGTGCTCCCCTCTTGAATCAGCTAGCTGTACACAACAGTATGAGATCAGATTTTTTTTTTAATTTGCTTTTGTGTGTGCAACATCCAGGGAGTAAGTGAAACAATACAAAATGCTTTAATTAATTGTACAGAAAGAGAAAACAAATTAAATTTACAGCTTGATGAGAGATAATTTGTGTCACTTCCTGGGTAACAAAGATTGTAAAAAAAGTGAGAAAGGAATGTCACCCCCAATCTGTGCTTCTGGAAGAAAATATGAAACCAAAGTTGAGTTGCTGGGCAACTCAAATCCTCAGCTTTGGGCTGAAGTAAGTTAACAAGAGCTACTGAAACTGGCGTGGCTGAGGTCACATAGGTCCCAGATGTATGTCCAACCCTGGCTCCTCAGTGTTTCAGAACAGAAGGATATGTCATTAATATCCTAGCTATTTCTAAAACTATGGCTTTTGGTAGAGGAAAGTCTTTATTATGCAGCTTATACAAAGTGAGAAGGTTGGCCACAGTGAATTTACAGAGAATTAGTTTTCCTGTTTGCTTTTGATTTCATCTTTGCATTTTATCTGTTGGCATTTTTGTTGCCCTACAACAAATTATTAAAAAATTAAAATAAAATGTTAACTTACTGTTTCAGTAGCTTTAAGGTCACTTTCTATTGATAATATAATTTGACAGAGAAGGATAGGATGGGATAAGTATTTTGGTTTGGGTTTTTTTAATTAGTTACTGATAATAAAGTCAACATTTGCAACTATATGCCAGACCAACATGATTATGGCAATTGATTCCTAGACTCAACAAAAAGAATAAATTTTAGTACCTGACATTGATCACTTTTCTAGTGACCAAATTATTTTGTTTTTAATGGAATAACATGAAAAATACCAGTCTTTTAGCCCTGCAGCAGGCTGTCTTCATGTCCTTCAATAAAATGCATGCTGTTTTTAATATCTACTTGTTATGTTTGTTGTTTACAATACATCCTGCTCAGAGATATGGCAAAATTATGACAACTGCTATATATTACATGCTGATTTTATACTTAGGAATGCCATAAAAAGAAAATGTACTATCTTCCAGTTTTCATTTTTGCTGTTAATTCCAACATTTGGAAAATTATGCTCTTAATCAGCCTCAGTTCTAAGTGTTTTCCAGGGATTTTATCCAGATATATTTAAAAGCATGACAAAATGTATCTCCAAGTAACATTTGTTGCCAAAAATTGAATTCTGAAATATAATTATCCGTTATATTTCAGTGCACTGCATGGCACTGTACTATGCAGAAGGAAATATGGAAAATTAGAGAATATGAAGAAAGAACGTCTCCTTTAATGGGATTACAAAATCAAACCAGACTGTTTTGTACAATTAGCGGTGGCTACAAGGGTTTCCTAAAGTGGTATGTTGAGGAAAATCAATAATTCCATATTGTGAGTTACTTTATTACGTAGGGGGAGAATGTGAAATTTTTAGAATTTCACATTGTACAGTCTATACTGTGTACAGTCAAGGTAGACAAAGTGTAAACTGAATATTTTGGAATCAAAATAATACTTAGTTTTGCTTATGGCACCGAAGCTCACCTCTGTTTTTTCTGCTATGAACCTACATCCAAAGATGTCCCACTTCCCAATATTGGCAGAGGAGTCCATGCATTAGAGGACTGCATTTCACATCTGCAATGATACTGTAGTGGTTTCATGTTCGCCGAATTCTGCTTGCCTAATTCTGAATTTAGGAAAGCGGTTTGAGTGTCTACTCTCTTTTCCCTCTGGGAGGTAGGATTGGAAGGAAAAGGCAAAGTAGGCTCAACTTAAGGCAAACAGCTAGACTTATTAACACACACTAAAAGAATGAAGAAAAAAGATTTAAAAAATTGAAACTTCAAAACACTTCTCCTCTACAAGCTGTTCACTTTCTCACAAACAACATAGAGAGACACAAACTATGATTTTTCAGTCAGTTTCANGTAGGATTGGAAGGAAAAGGCAAAGCAGGCTCAACTTAAGGCAAACAGCTAGACTTATTAACACACACTAAAAGAATGAAGAAAAAAGATTTAAAAAATTGAAACTTCAAAACACTTCTCCTCTACAAGCTGTTCACTTTCTCACAAACAACATAGAGAGACACAAACTATGATTTTCAGTCAGTTTCAATCCTTTAAACATAATCTTTCATCACTTTGGGAGAGGAGTCTCTAGAGTCCCATGGAGACATTCACCACAACAAAAAGACAATGGCGGCGCCCAATGGGTATTGCCAAAAGTCGCATTCAGTTTTCTCAGTGGTCAAACTACATGCCAATAGCCAAGAACTGGCCCCTGATAGGTCCCTGTCCTTTCTAAAACAAGGTGCAAGGTCCTGACAGGGCAATATTCCATATTCCTCTTTAATCAAAAAACCAAACTGTTAACTCACGACAGATACCTATTGAAAGGTTTTGATGCTTTAGGTATGATTGCACAGAGCATTGGCACTGCAGGAGGGATGTGACATTGCTTCCCCTGACAGGCTAAATCTGTGTGAAGGAAATTCTGTTCCACCTACTCCAGTTTAATAGTTCTTCCCAAACACACAAACGCCTTCAGCATCTTCTAAAAGACTTCAGATGTGTCACCACACAAGAGGTATCATTAAAATGCTCAGATTTAAAAAGCAGATAAAAATGTTAAAACAAATTGCTGTCTTCAACAGATATTTAATGCCTATTGTATTCATAAGTAATGAAGCCATCTCCAGTCATGAAATATGAATCTAGTTGGTATAAAGCCATTTTATATACTTGATTACATTAAAAGTGTTACCCGTGTTATGAAGCGTCCACCCAACCCATGGTTTTCAACAGCTGGGGTACATATTGAAAAAAAACCAGCATTCGTTTTCTATAAAAAATGTATTTTATAAGAGGGATTTCTATTTAAGCAGAGTTAAATAAAACACCATTGAGGAGGAATATGAAACTTGTTCTGTGAGGGGGAAAACTACAAACTACAATATCACATTTTAAAAATTAATACATTTTACATTTTAAAATTATTACACATTTTACATCACAGAACAGGAAAGCACTTACACAGTATGCATGGAATTTCTTTAGATGGTTTCAGGGCTTCAATTGTTTGCATTGAAGACAATACTTAAGAAACTCTCTGCCCCAAAGTTATTCCTTCTCTCCACCTCTTTTTTTTTCATTTATCCAGAAACATGGAGCTTCTTTGTAGTTAAAATGGAACATCAAGGATCCAAGTTACATTGCATAAAAAATATTTGTAACTATTCATTTCTACATTTTGCTTACCCAGCTTTTTTTGGCAACAGTAAGAATTTTTTCCAGATGAAATAGATAACTTGGAAATGTTCTCCTTCAACTATATTATTTTTTACTTCCTAAAATAGCTGAAATAGGCTAGAGAAAAATTCCAAACACATGGAAAATGGCTTTAAGGTATTCCTGACAAATTTTTGTTTTATATAGCATGACACATATTTTTGTGGGTTCTATCTCCCACATTAATGTGTTTGAGGCTTCAGCAAGGTATAAAAATTATTTGTGGCTTGTGATATTAGAAGGATATTCTTTCTTATAGATAAATGTGAATTATTGACTTCTATCAAGGTGCTTATTATGCTTGGCCATGGAGACCCCATGACTTCTGGTCATATATTTCATAAAAAAATATACTGCGGACCAAAAATGTGCCTATTTTTTTAATGAAAGAAAGTATAGGAAGAATTTGAGCAGCAGAATAAATATGTATCAGCCTACAAGGTTGTTCTTGGATCCTTCGTTTTCCTATCCTGTTAATTTGTTTGTTGTTTTGGTGATTGTTTTGTATTATTTTGTATGGACTATGTGGGTCTGTAATCATCAAAATGATTAAAATTCAAATATTTTAACTTAAATTCAGCAATTCTTTTTTTTGGTAGTCAAAATATTGCTGGTTTTAACATTTTATTCCTATTTATATTAATGATTGTATTTTATTTACAATAAACTTTGAAATTGAATGTTTGAAACTAAAAATAAAATAAGTAATATTTTTAAATATATAAATTTGTCATCTTTTTAAAGCACACCTCAAGAGGAAAGCATACAGTTTTACAACTTAATTAATTCCAGTGGAAAATTGTGAATCTGAAAACTTATAGCCAGTTCTATTATTATTATTTCTAGTCATTTAGATTCGAGAATTAAAAAAAGTTTCATGAAACATTAAACATATTCTGTCCAATATGTTAGAAAATTGTAAGGAAGTTCTTGATGGAGTCTACTGTTTTCTTCATTTTAGAGTTTCATGCTGGACTCAGCAACTAGTAGTATAGATATTTTTACTCTATTTCTATATACTTGCTATATATTGCTATATAAATTTCTATATTAAAAAAAAAAAGTTGTACCTTAAACAACTAATTGGTTTAAACAAAAACATTGGTTTAATGTTTGACAGTAGAGCAAATGCTCATTAAAATTCTCAAATGGTCTTCAAGTGCATTAACAATTTTAGGATACAATATATATTTGAAAACGCTATCAAGAAGGTTGTGTTCCTTAATAGAAAGGAACTTTTTAAATTAGTCCATCTTAGCTAAACAGGGGTAGCCTGCATGTGAATGATAATATTTTGAGGCATCATTTTTGGTAACTAGACCATAATGTTACTTCCTACGCGTTAGTTTTGATTTTGGAAAGATCTCTCCATGACATTTCACTTCCTCTGTCATGATTCAGAGATTTATTCACATATATATTTTGAGAATTGTTTAATTATTTCATGGAAGAGGTCCTTGCCTCATGACATTGAGCACAGGCAGACAAGTCTCCTTTTAAGAATAAAAATGTAACCTTGGATATTTTACACATATTGAAAATAGTATGAATTAATTTCTCAGACATCATTTGAATTTTCACACCATCATCCATTCAAAACACAGTAGAAATGTGGTTAACATGAATCATAGTAACTGAAAGCGTTTTTCTTACTGGAAGAAAATATCCTAAAAATGACAATATAACTCAAGGTAGAAAGACAAATATTTGAGTTATTTTTTAACAATAAATTTACTACTGAGAATCCTTTTCTTGATTAGAAAAGTATATTGTTGCATATAGTCCACAAATATTTATTCATTTATTCATTTTGAGATAATATAAAAAGAAGCTGGGAAAAAAAACACTCATTCTAATTAAAGGAGATCTCAGGGGTTTTTTTGCTTCTGTATTATTTACTTGTTTTCATGTGATATCATTTGTGTTGTTCTAATTTGTTATATATTGTTATAAATTTGTCTTATTTGTTGATATAAAAAATTACAGTATCTTTGTCACTCTGGAAAAACATTTTAATAAAGAAATAAAGTACGCATTTGTGCTGAGAGAGCTAGGAGTTTTAAGTCTGTTAAAAAAACCCCAAAACTATAAAGCATTTTATGACACTTAGAGGGAACGATGCATTTGAATATATTAAAGTTTTCTGTTCTCCATTTATTCAGTAGCAGGTATATTGGCTTGTTGAAATCCTAATGCTGCATTAGATTTTAATATGGCAGCCTCTTCATGGTAACAAACTTTTATTATTAAATTTTAGTCTATTAAACAAACAAACAAAAAAGAGCCCTTAATGCCAACACAATTGTTTTGGAAAGAAAGTACCAAATGACTGTGTAGTTCTGGATATAAATTTAAGACATTTTCCATAATGTTCACATGTTTCAGATAGTACTCAAGCTCATTAACTTTTTTTTTCCCCAGAAAAAAAAATCAAATGGGTTGTGCAGAAAAGGGCACTTTGATGATATAATTTAGCTATGTAAAATCTGATCATTTTCTTTCTCACTAGCTCATTTCCACTTACAGCTCAGTAACAGTAGAACTGCTTATCAAAAGTTAATTGTACAAAGAGCAATACTATTTTTTGGTGATGATTAAGCAAAATTTATTGAGTAAGGAAGGGAAATATTAATTTCTCAATGCAACCAGCTTGCTTTATCTTTTCCAAGCAAGTATAAAAGTGTCTAGATTGAGGACCCCAAATCATAGAAAAGANCCTCAGCTGGGGTAACTCAGGTCTGAGCAGCTCATTCCCTAGGAAAATTCTCTACAGGTAGCATATGTTGTAATTTTACTATTTAAAATAATATTTTTAATGAGGGATATTTAATGAGAAATCACTGAGACATTAGCAGCTGTTGGGACAGTGTAACAGGGCTTTTTTTTAATGAGACAGTTTTCTGCCACAAATTCAACTGAAGTTTAATCTATAGAAAAAAACAGCAACAAAGTCACACAAGCTGTCTCATATATGATCAACAGTCATACATATTAAAAAAATATGATTTACATTCTTTTAGATGAGAAGTACAAATTCATCATAATCTCAATTAAGTTTTTCTGGAAAATCTTGAAAATGCTTTCTGTCTGCTTATCATTGGATAATGATGGCATCCAGATATTTTCAATATCATTAATTTAATCAGTGTTGTGGATTGTGAACTTTGAGTTCTACCAGGGTTTCCCTGCCTTGACTTATTCCCAAGTATTCCTTTGTGTTCATGAAATTAATCTTCATTGTATTGCATTTCAAGGTTTTCTTTTACATTACTTTTCCCTGGTGATATCCCAGACTTCCTGTTGCATTGGAAAACATTCTTGCTGTGGTTATTGGCTGACCAGATTTCATCTACTTATTCTACTTATTTGTTTCATAGTAACTAAAAAAAATAATACAGAAAGGCTCATAAGGATTTTACAGCAAACTGTACTTTTCCTGCTTAATGTTATCTCTTGACTTTGAATTTTTTGAATTCTCAAGATCTGTTATATGTTTCTTTTCATATATGGCAGTCTTCAATTCTATGTAAAAGGAGCTCAGTTTAAAATATGACTTTCTAAAGAAAGAAAAATTCCTAAATTAATCTATGGGTTGCGTTCTTTGATAAAACCACGTTGCATTTTATTCTGCACTCCATTTACACCTGTTCCTTTAATTGTTCTATTCTTTGAAATATTTTCTAAAACTTTGCACATGAATAATGTTAAACTAATGTGCCTTTAGGTTCATGTATTACTTTTTACACTTGACAAATCTGCGACAATCCCCTCTCATAGTCCTTGGTCATACTGAGACAGATTTATATAAAATACAAGAAGTTTTATATTTTTTATTTGTTCCTTCTGAATCCTGAACATAAATTATTATTTGACTCTGTTTCTTTGAATTATACCCAGACTATCTCTAATCCAAATATTTTTAGTATTTTATTTTAATTTACTTTCATTATGGTACTATGTGTTCTTTTCTCATTTTTTGTGTTTAGGTCTCAAACATGTTTTATTTTCTTTGATAGTTTTTGATTATTAAGCTTTACATTTATTTTTCTCTTGGCGAAGGAGACTTCCAAATATATCTGCTTTGCTAGTCAGCTTTTCTTATTTTTCTGCATCTTTTTAAAGGTTTTCTTTTTTTCTGTGACAATGATTAAGTCACTCTTTTCTGGAAAAATTATTCATTCAGAGCCTTTTGATATAATATTTTTTATCTTCTTTTAAGTGAAGAGACATAAAACTTTGAATCCCAGCATTTCTCAATCTCCTCTAAAATTGAATGCTTCATTATCTAGTAGTATTTCAATTAGTTCCCAAGGTTGTCAAATTTTTGCTTATTCCTGGTCTCCAAAATGTTCTGCTAACTTCACTGTTATTTCTTCCCTCTCTGAATTAATCTTCCTTTCAAATCAGTGAAGTTCTTATTTTAATCCCCAAGATTCCTTTCCTGCACACATAGTTTAAAAACCCCTATTTATTTAACAACCCGTTGGCATTTATTGGAGTTCTCTTTGGTTGCTTCTTATTTTCAGATTCTCATTGTTAACTGAGCATCTTCAATTAGTGCATGAATGTAATCCATAGATCTTTGCACACTGGGGAAATCTTGTGGTGCCAAAAGAAGTCTCTTTTTTTGAGCTTCTTTTGTCAAAGAGGAACATGGGAAGAACAAATTACATATCAGTGTGATGTTTTATGCCATCTGGATTGCATGCAAAGCAGTCTGACGAACTTACCTAGCAGGATCAAATAATTGTCTCTGCCAACCTTAGAAGGAATTTGCTATGCAAAACAGGCAATGCCCTGGCTACTCTCTATAGAGCTGTCAGTCTTCACCACTTCCTTAGACAGTATATTGTACCTGGTGAAATAAAATATGTCTACAGAGAACTCTTGACTGGGTTAATCAATTCTTTTGTTAATATGTGTGATTCATTGTCTCAATGTTTTAGTCTAGCTGTTTTATTCCTCCTACGTTCACCAATATATGTAAATTATCATTTATCTCATAAAAACACAAGAAAAGAAGTCATGAAATAAAATCTACATCGGTGACAGGTAGTAGGTAATAAAATATAAAAAACTATTTATTAACTAGAAATCATTGGCCACTCGTTATAAGCAAAAGTTCTCAACACTTAAAACTGAGACATCGACCTATAGATTGCTCAGTACAATAGTACTGTACTATTCTTTACATCTCAGATTTACCCCTTGGATTCATATTCTATATTTTAATTGGTTTTCTTTTAATTTTGAAATTTGAACAAATTCTTTCTCTTCAAAGACAGATTTAGCTAACATTAAAAAAAAAAATAAAAAAAATCCATCTTTCCTAAATACTCTAGGATGTTGACCTTCACATTATACTCTTATTTCTCTACTCTAATTGAACAGTAAAATCACGCCACGGATAAGCCCTGGCATGCAGATTTATGAAGTTGAACATGTCTTGAATTACTGTGTAGAACAATATTGTTGCAATGCAGGATAGATTATTTTCTTTTTTCCTTTTAGTCAAGGAAAAAGAATATTGTTATACCTCTAAGACATTTTGATATCTTCAGTGATGTAAATAATTAGTTTGATGAGCCACATGAGTGCTCATGAGTGGCTCCTGTGAGACAGAATAATGTAGTCACTTGGAAAACAACCCCAGGAATTTTATAATTATAGGGAATTTTAGTTGAAAAATGTTGCAATCCCATATAGTGCTTAGAAGTAAAGTTTAGAAGAAGTTTAGAAGTAAAGGATCTGTTTTTCAATTGATTTTTGATAGTTCTTTTACATATATCTTCCACTATCCTCGGCTAAAAGAGTTTCTCCTTACTTTCCTTTCTTTCTGCCTTTCCCATTTCCTTCTCCTTCTCATGTTTTTCCCAAATGTTGAATAACTTGTGCTTTCACGTTCTGCTAGCTAATTTTCTCTATTTCCCTTCTGTCTCAAAACCTGTAAATTTTGTAAAAAATTTGCCTACTTTACTTGTTTTGGTCTTCTTCAACTCCATTCTACTCCTCTTTGTGCTGCCCTTTCCGCTTCTCTCTTCCTTGAAAAAGTGTACATTGAAACAAATGCTGATCATATTTTAATTTGTCTAGCTATATTTGAACTATGAATCCTCTCTGTTTTCATTTCTTAAATAAAACTCATGATATATATTTTGCAAGTCCCATGTTTAACCTTGATGAATATGTGATTGCATTGTCAGAGAATTTTACAGCAAAGGAAGTAGATGTCCATACATTACTTCCTAATTATTCTTCAAGCTAGAAAATAATTTTTAAAAATGTTGTGCTTTGGTTTTATAATTTTTTTTNGCCCTTTCCGCTTCTCTCTTCCTTGAAAAAGTGTACATTGAAACAAATGCTGATCATATTTTAATTTGTCTAGCTATATTTGAACTATGAATCCTCTCTGTTTTCATTTCTTAAATAAAACTCATGATATATATTTTGCAAGTCCCATGTTCAACCTTGATGAATATGTGATTGCATTGTCAGAGAATTTTACAGCAAAGGAAGTAGGTGTCCATGCATTACTTCCTAATTATGCTTCAAGCTAGAAAATAATTTTAAAAAATGTTGTGCTTTGGTTCTATAATATTATTAAGATGATGACTCCAAGAGATCTATTTGCAGGACAGCAGAAATACACTGAAAGTGCAAAATAGTGCTTTTATATAAGCAAAGGAGATAAGCAGAACAGGGAGACCATTCTTTAAGACAGAAGAGTAAGGGATATTATTCCTGATGTATTGATCATTCAAACAAGTTTGAATTTGAAAACATAATGAAAAAAATAACATTTGCAACCAATAGTTGTACAACAGAAAAATACCCAACTTTTCAGTTGTAGTATTGATTTTCCAGTTACTTCACTAACAAAACTTTCTTAAGGTGCTCTTCTCCTGTGAGTTCCAACTATCCTTTCTTGTCTCATAATCTCTTGTGTTCCCACCTACTAATCTCTGGGCTGTGCAGGAAGTATGAATGAACTGTTGAAAGCAAAAAAGGAGCTTATTCAATTCCCCACAAAGAGACTTGTGACAGAAAAGTTATAGTTTTGAGGAGATGCTAGAACAAAAAAAGACACCCCTTCCTTACATGTACAAACTCTTACCTGAAGCTATATAAAGCCTTGAAGCATGACTTAGTAGTGATAAAATATGGCTTCTTATTGTATCACAATATCTGTTTAATTTTGACCTTACCAAGAAAATCTGCAGAAAACAGAGTAAATTGGGTAACTTTCTTTTCTACAGATTTGCCTTTCATTTTTGTCAATGCACAAGAGAATTTCAACAAGTCATTTTCTATGAGAATTACAATTTGTCTAACTCAACAGACAAATTTTAATTCAGAGGTGCCATGAAGGCTTGTAAAGGAAGTATACCTAAACTTCAGACTCAGAAAACTTTTAAGCTATTTGCTGAAATAATCTTCTTGAAGTTAACTTTTTTTTCTGAAAAAAAAACTACATCACTAGCACCTGAGTATGTATTTCAATGTATTTCAGTATATCTGGAAGAAAATCTAGCTATTAATAAATACCTGTCCTTTTTCCTCTTTTTCTGATTCATAATTTATCAAGATGGGCTGCAAAACCAAGCATAGTAAAATTTAGTATATTGGTAAAGAGAGCCTGTCTAAAGGTCTATTTACATCAGTGTATTCACTATCCACACTTCAGACAATACTGAACAATAGCATTAAAAAAGCCAAATCTTTTCCACAGTTTTAATAGGATTGTAAGAGGTTCTCAAGTCAATGTTTTTTACTTGTACTTCACTCTTGTGACATTTCCTCTCATCTTGTTCTAAACTTGTCTGCTCCTCTGATAACAAAACATACTCTGATTTCCCATGACATACAAGTTCAATGCAAATTTAAGATGGAAATACAGTGAGACTCATCTAGGAGGTAGGAGAATAACTTATTAAAAATGTATATGTATATATATATATATAAAATGTATATTATTAATAATGTATATATATATAATGTGTGATTTTGCACAGTCTATGTACTTCATTTTGTAATTAAATAGTTAAGTTTTTTGTGGTTTTAGTTTTAAGTGAGAGAAAAATTTCTGCAATGTGTTATTTACACAGACTTTGATGCTTTTGATCTGGTCTGAGAAATGCTCAAAACCTAACAGGTTAAATTGTCAGGTGCAGGTTACTGTAGTTCAACTAGCAAACACAGAATGATTCTTCCACCTCCTACTCCAAGCAGTAGAGATTGAGGTCAAAGACCCCAATTTCTTCATTGAGACTTTTCTGTCACCATTTAAACATTGTATTTTAACCTTTGAGTTTAAAGCATGGATGAAAAATTGCAACCATGACCCTTCCTTATTTTGGGAGGGGGAACAAAAGATTTTTGTTGAACTAAGGCTTTATAATTTGTGCAAATATACCAGAGAGAAAGAAATGTTGGCAAACAATAATTGAGGTGAAATCTGAAGTCACGTAATAATTAGAGCTGTGCAAATCTTAAAAACTGGCCCAAAAGATATGGAAGAGAGTTAGTTACTTCGGACAGGCCAAAAGTTCTTTTAATACTGGGCTTCTGCATAGGCCTTCCAAATTCCTGATTTTCAGCCTGTTGAAAGAATATGAAGATTAAGAAAAAATGAATTAAGTTGTAAGACATTTGGAAGGGAAGTGCCTTTCAAGGAGACAGTGGTGATGAGACTAATAGAGGTTTGAGTATTCTAGAGATTAGAGAAATATTTTTCACTGTGTGAAACATCTGAAATATATGCATGCAGAAAACCTAAATACAACTTCTGCCTGAGATGATATATACCTATAATATAGATAATTATTGAGGGTCTCACAGGGTATGTCAATACACTTAAAGGCAGGGTGGCTATACAGAGGGACCTAGGTAAGCTGGAGAGACAATGAACATAAATTGAGAAAAAAGGTGTTCAGGCTGAATCTAAGGAAAATTTTATCTCTGAGAATTGCTTAACAGTCTGCCCAAAGATGCTCTGCAATCTCCATCCTTGAGGGTTTTCAAGA
>VXBB01004579.1:22290-43073 GCA_013399915.1 Illadopsis cleaveri | reverse complement strand
TGGCAAACAATAATTGAGGTGAAATCTGAAGTCATGTCCTAATTGGAGCTGTGCAAATCTTAAAAACTGGTCCAAAATATCTGGAAGAGAGTTAGTTACTTCGGACAGGCCAAAAGTTCTTTTAATACTGGGCTTCTGCATAGGCCTTCCAAATTCCTGATTTTCAGCCTGTTGAAAGAATATGAAGATTAAGAAAAAATGAATTAAGTTGTAAGACATTTGGAAGGGAAGTGCCTTTCAAGGAGACAGTGGTGATGAGACTAATAGAGGTTTGAGTATTCTAGAGATTAGAGAATTTTTTTTCACTGTGTGAAACATCTGAAATATATGCATGCAGAAAACCTAAATACAACTTCTGCCTGAGATGATATATACCTATAATATAGATAATTATTGAGGGTCTCACAGGGTATGTCAATACACTTAAAGGCAGGGTGGCTATACAGAGGGACCTAGGTAAGCTGGAGAGACAATGAACATAAATTGAGAAAAAAGGTGTTCAGGCTGAATCTAAGGAAAATTTTATCTCTGAGAATTGCTTAACAGTCTGCCCAAAGATGCTCTGCAATCTCCATCCTTGAGGGTTTTCAAGACCCACCTGGACAAAGTCGTCAGTAACTGGAGGTCTGACCTCAGAAGTGTCACTGCTGTGGGCAGGAGGTTGGACTGGAGACCTCCTGAGCTTGTCTGTGACAGGAGCTGTCCTTTGAATGTAATTTGAAGACAAAAAATTATAGGTCCAGGGCATGAGATCCATTGTCCAGGGTGCAAAAGTAAAAATGAGCAGACTTACAGTCATCCCCTTATTTCTGAGAAATTTCCAATATGAACTTTTTCAACTGACTTCTTTTCTGATCCTCTCTCCACTGTTACTTAAATGGAATTGAAAAAGCATTTGTTCCTCTCTCAGGTTTTATCCAGGTAAAGGTTCAACTATAAGCTTCTAAGTATAATAACAAAGCTCCTAAACTCAAAACATTAATCAATTTTAAAAATGTTTTGAGGCTAGGACACTGTACCTTGAGTTTCACTTCACATGCTTTGGGTCTTGTCAGCTATTCATTTTAGGTATTAGAAGCTAAACTGAGACTAGATTTTAACTTGACAAAATTAAAAATTTTGTCTCACCAAATATTGAAACCACAGAGTATCTCTGCTTTCTTATGATAAAAAAATAATTATCTTGTGTGCACACCCTTAAAATTGGAATAGATTTAAGAGCAACTCTAAGACTGAACCAAGTATGCCATCAAAGAGATATCTGCTAGCTGTAACCTCCCTGTATTAAATAAACTAGGCAAAAGACTTAATCTGAGTTAATTAATAACTTCAGATGTCTTATCAGAGATACATAACTTCTCAGGCTAGTTTAATTTTGTGTGACATGAATTCTGATACTAGTTGAATACACAAAATAATAAAACATAATGAATTGTCATTAGTTGTTGAAAATTAGCAGATAAAACTTCTATGCAAGTAGAGAACTAGTGTATTTGAGGCTGGGAAAATTTTAAGATAAAGTATTTAAGAATTCACAAGCACCTTAAATATTTATTTGGATGACAGATAGTTGCTCCTCTTAGAATACACATATATGAAGTTTAGAGAGCTAAAGATAAATGATGTGTTTCACTATTGATGAGAAAATCCCCTAAAAATGCAAGCCAATTCTAAAGGGAAAAAAAAAAAAAAAAAAGAAAAAAACAGAAAAAAGAAACCTGTTAGTGCTAGCGTAATAGTCCGGACTTGGGATAATGCTGGAAGAACCAAGCCAAGACTGAAATCCAGCGAAGTCTTCTTGAGATGAGATTGAGGTTAACACATTTTAAAAAATCATATTTTTACTGCATCATATAATACTTTTTGTTGCACTGGCACAAAAAAAAAAAAAAAAAAAAAAAAAAAAAAAAAAAAGATGAAAAATTACTCAGAACCAGATATTGAGGGACATAGTTTTTCNGCTGAAAAATTACTCAGAACCAGAAATTGAGGGACATAGTTTTTCAGGATAATGAATTTTTTGGTTCTGTTTATTTAATTTTTTTTAATAGCTGTCATGATACAGGAACAAAGGGCATATAGGTGAGACTGAAAATCTGATACAAAGGACACTTAAACAGTGTAGTCTTCAAAAAAACCCTGTATGATCACAATTCCACAAGTCTTGTTCAACTGATCATATTTCCAGCATCTATGGCTCCTGTTCTTTCAGTTTTTCTGCAAAGATGCATTTTCATTCCAAACTCCCACTGATTTCTTGACTGAGCCTGTACTCCAAGACTGAGCAGTTCCAGAATATTGCGGAAATTGCCTTAACATTCTCCCACTTTGCAGTTTCAGAATGGAGAGACACAATCAAAACCTTAGATTTAACCTTAAAATTTACCTTTTACCTTCTCTTTCTACAGGCCTATGACAGTTGTGTTTTTCTACCAATATATTTTTAGCATGTTTTCTTACAGGATCCTCTTTAATGATTATCAGAGACAAGAATTCAGTTAAGTGCTCTAACCTGCATGATTATCATTGTTCAAGTAGCAGGTACAATCCCCCTGATGGCCTTCTCCCAAAGATTCAGTGCAGGCAGGTGACAGCAGGGTTAAAGGCAGTGCCACTTTTTGTATGACACGGTGACCTGGAGACTGGAGAGGCTGCAGACTGAAAAGTACTGCTTGTTGTAACCCAGTGGTTGAAAACACACACCTTTGCATCCTCACTTGATTTAAAAATGTTGTTACTTTCATGCAGCAGTGAAATAGTGGAAATACAAGAATCTTTGAGATGCCTAAGCTGACACAATGGCTCAAAACTTATTTCAAACTCCTTTATCCTCAAATTCGCTTTCCCAGTCTGATGGTTTTGCTTACTTGACCCTGCACTAAAAAATGACCCAGATAAATAATTCGAAAATAGAACAATTACTATTAAACTTGCTTTCTGGTAGTTTATGGCCTAAAGAAACTGAAAATTGGATCAGTTGATCACCATAGCTGGTGCAATCTATGCAAATGAAAAATGCAGAAATGTATCTTCCAGTGGCAGCAAGAAATTGTTCCTGTTTAGAGATTTTATAAAAAGTCAACCTAAATATTTGGTTTAGTTGGTCTATGGGGGCTTGTTAGGCTGTTGCAACTTTATTTGGAATAAGCAGACAGTTGAAGAATAATTGACATGTTAAAAGGGTCACCCTGCTGGCAGAGGTTTTTTGAAAGTGGTAGTGCTTTTATATATTATTTTTCTCTTTACGTATATAAATAATTATAGGTGGGGTTTTGATGCTTGAGTTTTGTTCAGACTGTGAAGCCACTATAATGGCTCTTCTTTTCCCTCTTTTTTGTTCACAGTTTCATAACTTTTCTCTTTGACTTCAATTTTTCAGGCCACTTTCTCCTTCATTTCCCTCCATAGAAATGTTCATCTTTAGACTGGAATGTATAGCAGATTTAGAAAATTTAGTGTTCTTTTTGCTCGCATAGGTAAACCCATAGAAAAGTGTCATATATGGCATGTTATAATTCCAGCAGGTATTAGGATTTCAAGCAGTGAGTCCTGACTGCTTCTGAGCACATATAAGCAGTAATATTATGAAACTAATGCCAGTTTTTGTTACTGATGCCTTGGTGGGTTTTTTTGGTTTTGTTTTTATGGAAATAGAACATCTTTGGACTTAAAAAATGTTGAAGATTGCAGCTAGTTTCTAAAACAGAGATAAGGAAAGATACAAATTTAGGGCTAAATTCTTGCAAAATACCAGAAAAATTTCTTTGATAGCAATGGAATAATTTTGATTTTCATAGATTAATTTGTTGATATAAAACTTTAATTCAAAATTCAAATGATCTTGCTTAGAAAAATAACACAGTGCATTTCATTGTAACATTAGCTTCCACCTTCTCTGCATTTATACAGAGAATTTATACAATGAATTTAAGAGAAAATAATGTAAAATCCAGAACTATAGAATTTACATGAAAGACATATGAAAAAACCCTCTTTGTGATATTTTAAAGTTAATTAATAAAAATTTTTGCAGATAAACTGAGCTGGATATTCTCAAAAAATTAAAATTATTATTGAGATTTAGGAGAACCTAAATAAAATTCTTATACTTTTTAATGTTCAATCTAAGTTTAAAGGTAATTCTAAATATACTTCTTCTTCGAATGTTCTGTAAATCTGGGATGAAATAGTATGAGTTTTTGCATAAAGGAAGAGGGAAAAAGCCCATACCCATATTTCGGAGTAAGAAAAATTGTAAAAAATGTAAGGTCTGAAGGCAGCTATCAAAGACATCAGTGACACATGAAATATAGAAACAGCTGGAAATTAATCTGTAAGAATAAATCAAATGAAACCAAAAAATCCAGACCCTACCTATGAAAATCAGTACTACAGGCAAAAAAAGAAAAAAAAAAAAGGAAATAAAAAGGAAATTAAAGGAAGAAGTAATGCTGGCATGGCATAGCAACTAATAAGAGCTAGCATATATCTAGCTAAAAGGGAATATGATTTTGCTGTTGGAGGAGAGCTATTGTGTAGTGAAAATTTAATTAACCCTGGATACCAAAACTAATAGTAGTAGTAGTAGTAGTAGTAGTAGTAGTAGTAGTAGTAGTAGTAGTAGTAGTAGTAGTAGTAGTAGTAGTAGTAGTAGTAGTAGTAGTAGTAGTAGTAGTAGTGGTAGTAGTTGTAGTAGTAATGCATTTTAAAAGATATGGCGTAATGGATATGCTTTGATATCAATGTTCCTTTAAAATATACTTAAAATATAGAATAGCATACACAGGAAATTAATACAGAAAGTTACAAGAATGTGAATGATATATAACATATACAGACAAATATACACACACATATATATATATGTTATATACATATTATATATATACATATTTGTTATAGATAGCATATATAGATGCTATCTGTCCAAATAAGTTCCTCTTGACTATTTGTGATGCCACAATTATTCAAATGTTCCGGTGTTTTGGAGACTGATCTAGATAATAAGGGGCCACTGAATGTGCATTAAATATTCTTCTTTGGTTTAAATCTCAGCATACATCAGAATTCCCTTGCATAACTTTCTATATAAAATACACATTAAAAAGGCATATTTTCTTGAAATTCCATTTTGAGAACATATCTTTGTCTAAGCTACCTTAGACAGCTCTGCTTTTACAACATAAAATTATGTATATCCTGGATTTGCAAAGCACCAAACTCTCCTGCATGCCATTCAAATTCATATTAAAATCATAAGACAAGTTGATGAACCTCTATAGAATTTCATCTTTTTTAGAGAACCTTGGACAGAAATTTGATGGCAGATGAAAGGTTTCAGCACAAGTTAGTACAAGTTTAATCAATTACGTGAAATAGAATTATTCATATTGGTTTTGATTAAAGTAATTTTTCATCCTAAAGTACATCAGAAGCCTAAATTAGCAGGAAATTAAATAGACATATGTTTGATATAATTTTGGACAAGTTATTTGCAAATATTTTCATTTATATTTTCATTTTATTTTTATTTTTGAGATTTTAAATTGAGTATTGTCAAAAAAAATTAAATGAATTTTGGCTTAAGTCAGGTGTACTCTAACATTCTTCAGGTGAACTGACTATAACTCTGCCTCTGTATTGATCTCTTAGTTTTCAAAAGAATTTGAGAAACAATTTCTAAGACTAAAATCAAAGGAAGAAAATTGAAGAAATCTCCAGAGGATTTGCCCAAATAAGATAGTATTTTTGCTCCTCTACCAGGGAATATGGGACATTTTCTCTTTTTAAAGAAACCTTAGGTCTGGGCTCAAATCTCATAGTTCTCCTGTTTGCTTACTTCATCTATTTCAGGTCAGCTAAATGCCAGAACTGCTTACAGATACTCTTTACTTTTAGATTGTTTTACCTAACTAGCATAAAATGTCACAACTCCAGGGAATAAGCCACATCATTCGCCAGCTGATTTAAACAAACTATATCTGTAGTATGCTGAGAAAGG
This sequence comes from Illadopsis cleaveri, assembly GCA_013399915.1. Taxonomy (NCBI): domain Eukaryota; kingdom Metazoa; phylum Chordata; class Aves; order Passeriformes; family Timaliidae; genus Illadopsis; species Illadopsis cleaveri. The sequence goes on along the minus strand of VXBB01004579.1, from coordinate 37,072 downwards.
TCTGACAAAAAGCAAAATCTGTTAAACTTTGTTGAAGTATATCTAAACCCAGTTACACATTAAATTGCAGTATGTTAAGAATTTATAGATTTTAATGTATCTGCCTGGAGAACATGAGAAGCATGTTTGATTAAAAGTAGTTTCAAATCCATCTGCTCATCAACCAAGTTGAGTTTTAGATTGGTAAAAAAGAAACTTCAGGCTCGGTATGGTATTATTAAATAATAAAATGTAAGCTAAAAATAAGACCAAGAATACGGTATGAATAAATTGAAAATATTAATGAACCAACTTAATAAGAATACATTCATTTTTAATGTTATTCTAAGTAAAAGTATGAATACTTTATGTGTTCTTTTTAAGGTTTTCTTGAGGCAGTGACTAAATACTTACAATGAAAACCTATTTTTCCGGGTCCTGTAGCAATATATATAACTACACTGCTCTCGAGTATATATGGTAAATAATACTTAAATTAAGTATTTATCTTCATAATTCTTCTTCAAAATAGAACCTGCCAAAAGTATGTAAAGCATTTTATCAGTCGTTAATACCTAATGGAGTGTTTATGTAATTAGGTATGCAGCAGAAGCTTTCTGAGACTGTGGAAATGTTAGGTGTGACCATATATATGTTTTCAAGCTGTGCATTGACTCATAGTTCTTCTGGAAGCTCTGGTGGAAGAGGCAGGGCATGGTCTGACTGGAGGAGATACATGTGGAGTATAACCTCAGGAATGACACTGTGCTCCGTGATTTCCCCTTGTCCTCTGAGATTAAATATACTGTACATTGAATATAATGAGACTAACAAGCTCCCAGCTCAGACTTCTTTCTTTCAGTCTTACATGGAAAAAGACATGTAGAAATCCAGGCAGAAAGCCTTTATTAGTTTGATATTTTTTGGTGAAATGGAAACCCTGGAATTTAAATGCAAAAAATGAGCAGCACTTAGGAAGAGGTTTGGATGTCAAAAAGAAAGTGTCTCAAGCCATTTTAGAAGCATTTTAAAACTACCTAGTTTATATTTGATACTCCAATCTTAGATTTTCTGGAGTTTTTCTGTCATTTATTCCAGGCCCTGTAAGAATTTCTGAAATGGTGCTAAAATCTATTTAGAATTTGAAAAGGTGAGAAATCTATTTAGACATTTAACTTCAAGTTAGCATTTACATTTACCTTCCATCGAATATGTATAGTATATCACAACTTTCTTTTCTCAGAGTGAAAATGGCTCTGCTGGTAGTTACTTTCATGTTGATGTGACTGATCTAGCATAATCTATTTGACTTTCCCAGGGTTTATTAATTACACCACTTCTGTGAGTATCTCTTGTGCGTAGGCAGCAGTGAGTGAAAATGATGGCTTGGGTGACCATATTCTTTCAATGCGAAAATAAAGGTTATTTTGACTTCTGAAAAAAAAAACCCTCTTATCATTGCCTTGTCTGTAAAAGTCTAAAGAGTTATGATGAAGACTGTGCTGATTTTACTGCATAGACCTTAGCCTTTACTGGAGATTCCCAGAAGAGGATTAATTGTTTGTTATATGGTGGTGGACCGACTCCAGCCCGTGGGAAAGCAGGATGGGGGAGTGAGTTAAAAGAGCAAAAATAAAAGAAAAACTTGTGGGCAGAGACAAACGCAAATTAATAAGCAAGAAAACCAACAACAAAAAAATAAAACAAACCCCCAAAGTGATCACTCATCACACCTCACTAGTAGACCAATGCTCACACTTTATGTCCACACAACCTGCGAGCAGTGACTTTTCTAGAAAAACTCCCTCGGTTTTACTGGTGAACACCATAGGGCAAGGAACATCCCTTTGGTCAGCTGGAGTCAGCTGTCCTGGTTGTGTCTCAATTTCTTCTCCACTTTGAAGGGAGGAGAGTGAAATATTGTTCAAGCACTACTCAGCAGTAATTAGAATGCTGCTTTGGTCACAAGTTTGAAACACGGCACCAAAATACTGGTTATGAAGCAGATAAAATCCACCCTAGCCAAGAGCAGTACATGTTCAGCTGCCTACTGGGGGCAAACAGCACAGAGAATGAATCACAAATTAGGGTGAGATAATTCTTAAATACCCACTCTTTTCCTTGCCCCAATACTCAGACTTTAGCTATCAAAGTTAGAAACATTTTTGCTCTCTCAGTCTCATACCTGTCAATGATGAAACACAAAAGAAGAGACTTTACTCCTCCTCATTCCTTGATGATTCATACAAATTAGGTAGAAGTAAGACTCCTTTTCTGTTTTAAATATACCTTCCTGTGCCCATTACAACAAAACAAACACCCATAATTTTTGCCAAAACTGAAAAAGGAAATATAGTTTACAAAGCAATAGGGAAAATATAATTTCTCCATTGCTATGAAAATTTTAAATTAGAATTACATTCTATGCTTTTAATCAATTGTTTGCTTGTTTCATGTGACCAATATTAGTAATACTGCAAAATAAGTTATTTCTGGATTTTGGTTTTTCTAGGTAAATCTGAAAAAAATAAAAAAATGTAGATGATTTCACAAGAAAAGTCACTGCCGGCAAACTGAAAAATGAGATGATAAAAAACATTTTATTCTTCTAATGCCTTGAATTATAATGCTATTTTATTCATGATAAAGGCTAATTGATCTGTTTGCATCTGATGTCTTTCTACAGATTTTAATTTCTCTTTAGCCCAGTGGCTAACTACTATTAGTGATTTTATAAGTCATAAGAATATTTAGGGACAATTTTTTCCATATCATTAGTTATAAATTGAATTATGAGTACCTTTTTTTTTTCCATTGGTAACCCACTGAAATAAACTTACCTGTGCCCTAAAATGCACAATGAACCGAGATTTTACTGACAAATTGTTGACAACAAAAGCTCTGAGTGAAAATAAACTACCTGCCAATACATGAAGGTCAAAAACATTGTCAGCACCATTATAAAAGCATGACTGTGACCTGATTCATCTTATGTTTGCCAGTTTCCCAGTTCCCCTGTGATAGCTGCTCAAAAGCTCTACTGGAAGAGGTGAGAGTAAAAGGGGATTGTATTAATGGGGATCATGTAATATTTGTCGAGCCGGAAATCCTTCTGGACCAAAAGCATTGTACTTATTTTTTCTACTGCTTTTTCTCTATAATTCCACAGAAATATATGTAATTATTATAGGAAAAAATCTTTTTTTTGCAGGATTGTAGTAGCAGCAGATATATACTCATTTTCTGGATGTGCAAACTGGATTTGTACTATATTGCACTGTATTATATAAAGGGACTAAAATGAATTTAACTGCACTAACCCTTTGATCATGTAGCTGGCCTTTCCTTTGTTTAAACTCCTCACTTTTCTGATAATAATTTGCTTTTGTCAGCACAGCAGCAAGTGACATATGGTATTTTTGTTGTTACTTGAAATAATCTTCTGTAGATCAGCTGGATTTCCCAAAAGAGCTTTGCATTCAACATTAGAGAGGAGATAAAAGGGAACCCCAAATCACTATACATTTCATGATTAAAACTCTCAGTAAAATAAGCTCCCCCATTAAAACTAATATACATACTTCACATTTTTAGCAATTAAAAAAGGATGGAATCTGCTCTGTGATGTATCAAAATCTTGTGAACTCTGATTTAGGAGGTGAAAGAGGAAAAGTAAGCTGTGCTTGTTGCAAGTCTTGTGCTTTAGGGATTTTTATAAATGTCTGATGTATTCAGACAATTAACCTACTAGCTGCTGGCTTTGACTTTCTTTCTGAGACATAAACCAAAAGGTGGCTGTACATTGCTCTGGAGTACACTCTTGCTCCTACCTCACAGCAGCTAAATGTTGCCCTGTCAATGGAATTTTAAATTGACACCATTTTAACGTATGTAGTATCTGTGATTAGAAACTCCCAGACACAGCAATAGTCATCCCCACAGAGATTTATTTAAAAAAAAAAAAAAATTAAAAAAAAAAAATAGAAACCCAGTATGAACCAAAGTCACACACTGAGAATGCTGAAGTGGATATTGTTATGTATTTGGCATTACAAAATGTTCTCATTGAAGTTAATGGACGGCATAACATAGAAACTGCTCAATAATTTGTATTCAGAGACAGCAATCTGTATTGTTTCTGCCCACCAGCACAGGACATTCTTTCTTTTCTTCAAGTTATTGCATATTGATGGGATACTTCTCTACTGACAGGCAACAAAAAATCAAGGCCACATTTAACCAGTCAAAGTGGCTGAATGAATGGGAAGGTTAATGCCTCAAACTAAATTTAAGTTCACATTTTTTTAATAATTGCTTTCTGCATAAACTTTTTTTAAACAGGAATATGATTCACAGTTCCTACAGGCTAAGTTATGAGTGTATGATGGAAGACAGTTATGCTTCAAAGCCTACGAATTCAGAGAAAAAAATTACCGTAACTTTCGTAAGTATTTCAAAGGTCAGTGAAGGACTGGAATGTTGCATGAAAACAAAAAAGAGCTATGGGCAAAATAACTAGAATTGATAATGACCTTTAAATCAATGAAGAATGAAAATCATAAAATACTTATCCATATGGAAGAGCAAAGATTCTCATAAAAAACTTCAAGAACAGGATACAAAGTAAAATAGTTCATTATGACTGGAAATGACAGACTGGTTAAGTACTAAGGCAAAGAAAAAAAAATTCTCTTACACAAAAAAGTCTCCAGGGAAATTTCATTTAAACAAGTAATGCACTGTGTGTATATTTGTGTGTGGGTGTGTTCCCGCTTGCATGCCCACATCTCTAGGCTGGACTTCATGAAGCCAAAGGCAGTTTTCAATGTCCTACATTTGCATAAACCTGGAAAGATTTTATCTTATACTCCTTTTTAAAATAAAAATTAAAAATCCATTGTAACAAGTGAAAAGTATTACCTCATTAATTTTAATTTCCTGCTTCTTTACTGTGTGTTTCTTTCTGTGTCTATTGTGACACTTGGGTAAAATTCCACTGTGACATTCTTCTTTTCATATAAAATAAAGCTTGTATTTTATATTTTGATATATTTTGACCAGAATATATTCAATATAATTTTAAAGAATATTCAATATATCAAGCCAATATTTTTTATTAACTTGTCTTAAAACAGTAGGCATGACATAACTGTGTTTACTTCCCTCTGCAGTGATAAACAATCCATTGAAACCAATGCAGGGATTTCATTAACTTATACATGATTTGCTGTTACAGACAGGATTTTAGGATCAAGTGGCTGACTTCATTGGAAGACAAGAAGGCTTATCCTCTACGAGTTCTTAGCAATTACAAAGACCCATTCAATTATAAAACAAAACAGTCTATTTAAGAAATAATGAATGGGCAGAAGAATTCCTCTCCCCTGAACAGCTAAGTTTTCTTATTATAAACTGTCTACTGCTTCACATAATTTAACACAGACTAAATATTCCTAGATTATGGAATTTGCTAATAAGAGCTAGAATTAATCTATGTTTGAGAGCAGTTGCTATATGGAATGTTGCAACTGTTTCTGAGTAGTACAATAACCCCAGGTTTGAAATGAAGCATAGGAGGACATTTCATAAAGTATAAAGCAAGAATTTACACTTAAGAAAAAATATATGCCCTGAAAATTAAATTGAAATAGGATTTTAGGGTTTTTTTCATGACTCAATGGAGAGGTATACAGGAATTTTAGCAGAGTTTAACTGTGAGTATGCAGGGTGTAATGTTGAAGAAAATAAGTATTAAATTACCAGGTCTCTCATAGATACTTATATATTTTGTTTTTCAAAAGGTAAAATCAGTGCAATAAAAACATCTGCTGAGCTTTCATCCTCCTCTACTGCATGCTCTGAAAATAGCATGAAGAACTCACAAAGTTTGGTGCAATTTCATTCTTCTCTCTGATGAACAGCAGTAGGACCCAAAGGAATGGCATGAAGCTGAGCCAGTGGAGGTTTAGTTTGAATATCAGGAAAAGATTCTTCACTCAGAGGGTGGTTGAGCACTCAAACAGGATTTCCAGGGAAGTGATCACAGCATGAAGCCTGACGAAACTCCAAAAGAGTTCTTACTGAGGCACATGATGTGACTCTTGAGGATGATGTTGTGCTGGGCCAAGGACTAGACTTTGGTGATCCTTTTGGGTATCTTCCAGCTCAGGATATTCCATGATTTTGTGATTCTAAGATATACATCAATTCCTTTGTAAATTCAGCTTTTCAAAACTGGAAGGTTGCTGCTTGAAAATCAGCCATTAAAATAGCAATCAGTTTTTACAATATTTTCTCTTCTCTCACTTAAGAACCAACTCTGTCCAGTATATTTTCCTGTCTTTAAAGCAAGCATCACTCAAATTCTTACACTGTGTATTATTGTTAAAAGTTTTATTAGCTGTTCCAGAGTGGCCAAAGACATAGTCCAACATGGCAGGTTTCCTTGATGTGCAATTGTGTTTTCTGAGTAGAATTATTTACTAGAATCTGTATTAGAAGATACAAATCATGTATTTCAAGAAAAGTGAACAGATGCTCTGGCACAGATTTTTTTGTCCCAAATATAGAAATTCTGCTCTTTAATTAATGGCCAGCAATGGCAACTAATTTGGCTGAAACCTTGCATGTTGCAGTGCAGGTGCATATTTATTAGATTTTCATATTTAATGAGTATGGTGCACCTCCATATTTGTCCAAAGGCAGAATTATTACAAGAAATATAAAAAACAGAACCTCCAATATTTTTCACTCACCCAGAAGTGTTGAAGTCTGTCCATCTGTCCAACTTCTAATCAAGCCTAGACCAAACAGTGGATATTTACCACTGAGGAATAAGTAACTAAATGAACCAGGTACCTGTATCACTTTTATGCTATATCAGAGCAGTATACTCTTAATGAAAATGATCTTTTAATTATAAACATCTTAGATTTTTATTTTTAATTTGGTCCCTTATCAAAATTAGAAGGGGTTGTGTAAAAGCAAATTATTTTCATTTGATATTTGTTAGAGGAATGGAAACTGTATTAATAGATCTCTGAGTCTTTGCTGTTAACAGTGGTGACAAAATAGGTGTTAGGAGGTACTCATGATCATGTAAGTTCTGGAGGAGGGTATACCTGTTATGGATTAAGAATATTTTTTAAGTGATCCTCTGAGTTAAATCACTAGGGTATTTTTAACACCAGAACTTCATTTTGCAACTTAGCCTGTCTGCATTTAAAAGGTAAATCAATGCTTCTGTTAAAATCACTGTGAACTATTATAATTTCTTGACGCAATAATTCCCTCCCACTATATAACTCTTGCAAGCTTCTGTGCATCAAATAACTACCACGGCAGCAGAGCACTGGTTGGCTTAAAAGTTTTAGAGATCATGCTGCAAACTCTGTCTGGGAAGAGGAGACAAAGGGCAGATTCCTCAAACCAGTTATTTCGAGGGCAAAGTAGTAAATTTTAGCTAGAACAAAGCTTATTAATAGCCAACAAAACTTGCAGCCCATTTTCTCTATTCTCCCCAGCTGGATGAATTCTCTTGTGTCTGCCAGGTTAGTTACAATTGGCTTTGATGTCCTGTACTGAATTGATGTCATAGGGTGATACCTAATGAAGGCAGCACTCGGATTACTGGGACTATAACAACATCTGCCTAGCTCTAACTTGTTAGATGAGTTTGATATAGACTGGGAAACAACAAAACAAACATGAAAAATTGTTCTGGGGAGACGTACTGAGAAGAACTGAGTTATATCTGGATATGCATACGGAGGAAATAAGAGAAGCACTTGTTAGAATTTTACATCTTAATTACATTTTTGGGGATGGTGAGAGTAGAGGGCAAAGCCAGAAGCCATTCACAGCCTGAAAATATCAGCTATTTGATTTTAGACATGGAGAAGGTCAAAGGAATTGGCCTGGGGTGTTGTGAAGCCATCAATTTCTTTTGTCAATCATGACCACCTAAGTGAGAAAATAGTAAAAAGGGTAGGAGAGAAATTCCACAAAAATTTGATACCATGAAGAAGATGAACCTGAGGTGTGTTTTTTATGGAAAACAGTTTGCCAGACAGGATTCCACATGCTGCCTTGTTGGAGTGAGCATCCTTTTTCACTCTACCCAGAGTGCTGGTTGCAGTTGGACTGGGGCGGAAGAGACCGTCTTCCATGTCAATGTGTGCTCTGTATACACTATTGGAGTGAATTTTAAAACAGATATAAATTTTATATTTTTCCTAGTATGTCTGGAAAATTTCCTGCTTGGAAATAAGATCTAAAATTTATTTCACTTCAGGGTGTAGTTCTGTCCTTGAATTCTTCCATGACAGTTGATATAATTCACTAATTCAACTTAAAAAACCTGACCAAAAACACCCCAAAAGAGTCTGTTCCACTAATTCTGACAGCATTGAGCTTTTGAGTCCTTTCAGCTACAAATTTTAATTAATCAGTAAATCATGGAATCTTAGAATCATTTAGGTTGGAAAAGACACTTAAGATCATTGAGTCCAACTGTAAGCCTAATGCAACTAAATCCACCAGATTTATTTCTCAATATCTATTTTGATGGGAACTCATGTTGTTTCTAATTTTCAGATAGATATTCCACAAAGAAAATTATAAAATTACTATTAAAATAATATAAATAATACACCAACAAAACCCCCCACAAAACTCCACCGCTAAAAAACTTTTCCATATCTCATCTCAGTTTTGGACATTTTTGATGGGTTTCCTGGTAGATTTCTGGTGCATCTGGGATCAAAGTACTATAATAGAGAAGATAAGAAAAATGTGCTTTTAAGTAGTTACATACTGATAAGATACTTCATACAGTCCAGCTTGATCATTTTCCTGAACCCTTGACCTTGAACTTTCTTCCTGTATTACTAAAAATAATAAGTGAAATCAACTAGAATCAATTCTTTGAAACTCAGGACAAGAGAACAGGTCTGGCTTTAAATCTAAACCTTTTATCCTTCCAAACAGGGCAGCATAGTCTATATGGGACTGGAGATAATCTAGTCATTTCTTCAGGCATTTCTTCAGGCATTTCTTCAGTCAGCCTGACTTGGAGTCAAGTCACATGCTGTGGTGTGAGCCAGTGCAGTGAAAGTTTCACTGCCGGCAAGGGAATGACACAATAAAAGTAGTGACAAGTCATAGTGCTAAGATAACAAAGCAAGAGCAGTACAATTGTGTTCTTGACCATTTTGTTGGTACATCGTGAAATATAAATATAAATAATGTCTACCATTTAAAGTATTCCCATATATTTGTCACAATCAGAAATGCCAAAAATTCTGAAAAATATGTATACAGGGTGTTACATAAAATTTAAATGCTCTAGATGGAGAGGAGTAGTTTGCAAAAAGAAAACATATTTGGAGTTAGAATACAAGAGCAGGCAGAGAGGAGACCATCCTGGAACTAAAATAAGAAGAATACAAGAAAATCCACTGAATTCTTTCTTACTTTCTAAAAGTATTCTCAAAGGGTTTTCTGGATAGTAATCTCGTGGATTACATTCATCTGATAGTAGATGAGTCTTCTGGAGTAGAACAGTGCCAGTTTATATGCTTAGTAGGCATGCATTTTCTTTTGATCAGCCAAAAGAGTCAATAAAGCTGCTGTATCCAGTGTCTCTCACCTTCATGACAATTTTTCTATTAATTTTAATGGCAATTGGATCAAAACCACCCCCGCTTTTTGTTGTTTCTGGAGGAACCACAGTATTATATTTAAACACCATCACTTTAGGATAACATGATTAAAAATTATAATGATATAGATTATTTTTGACATTTATATTTATTTATTGGTCATGGGCAATTTTGTGTGCAAAAAAAAGCAAATGTTACTTTATTTAAATTATAATGAACTGAGTGACTGATGATTCTATCTGAATTCCAAATATCTGTGTCCAAATAAATTTTGTACCAATAAAATCATTATTAACATGCTGATACTTTCCTATTGCTCAATTACAGTAGCAATTTTATTTACCATGAGTTTTACAGAATCATAGAATCATCAAGGTTGGAAGAGACCTTTACAATTATCCAGTTTAAGCGTTTGTAGAAACACACACACTCCTGTTTTCTGTGATAGCCTTTGGTTGGGCAAAATTGCACTTCCTAGAGGGTTGTAAATCAAAATGATCTGCTTCAGAGAGAGTGTGTCTGTGATGAACTAGTTTAAATCAAGTCCACACTTCCTTTCTGAGATTACTTTTGTGACCACCAAATTCAGTAAAGGCATATCAAATACATGGTTTCTATTTTCAATATGTGAAAGATCCCTCATCTGATTTCATCTACGGATTCCTTTCAGCCAGTAAACCTCACCTGACATCTTCTACACAGAGTTCAATTTATACTTCCTATATTTTGATGAGACAACAAAAAATAAATTAGTTTCCTAAAAACAGATGCGAGGACATAGCTTCAAGGACTGATTTTGGATAATATGTGAAATAATTTTAAACAGCTGATAATTAAAGTGGTTTTATATATAGATATATGATTTCATTACTATTCAGTACTAGTAGGCTCTGATCAATTCATAAATGATTTTCAGAAAGTTAATCAAGATCTCATGTGAAAACTTCAGGATGAATTCTAAAACTTGGTAAATACTTTGCCTTTCAGATTAATTTGCTCTTCAATGACTGGTAGAGAATTTATTCTTATCCTGCAGGCATTCAAGATAAACACAATGCAAAGGCACAGCCCCTATCCTTACTACAGATGCTTTATGAGACCTTCAAACAATCATTTGACTCAAGATTTTTGTAAGTAAATGCCAAAGCTGAACTTTTACGTTGCTGAACTGTATTAGGCTTTTATCAACTTGCATGTACAAGTCAGTTTGAGCTTTACTTACTTCATGTTTCCTGCTGCCATACCGTTTTTAAACATGTATGACCACCTGCTCAGGGACAAACAGTACTTATTAAACATTGTAATATGTTGAGGTAATTTTGGAACTGCCTCTTTAAGCAAGATGTTGGCCTAGGTAACTTCCAGAGAAAATTTAGACTTTTTTTTTTTGTGATTTCTACATTCTTCCAGTGCCACTTTACACTGTCAAGTTTAAGAAGTACTGATTTCCACTGATTTGGGTGGTTGTTTTTTGTTTATTTATTTGTTTTTACATTTTGTAGGAAATTACATGTTTTCATTATCCACGTGCAGAAGCAGCAAAATTTGAATAACTCCTACTTCAGTAAAATGAGTGCAACAGAACTAAATTCTCATTTTCCTAAGAGACTTAGTTTTTGTAAAAGAGCCAATTAACGTGAAAAAATCATTCTGTGCTTTGAATTTTTAAATATACAACTGAAAAAATACTTGGAACAAAAATTGGCAGTTTCCTTTGAAATGAAAAAATATGTCTGTATTCATATACTTATTTTCCAACTTTTTATTCCAACATAAAATTATATTAAAATGTGAAGTTCCTTATGTTTCAGAATGTCTTTCAACCTAGCCAGGAAGAAATCAATTTTCTTAAACAAAAAATATTGGCTCCATAAAGTAAACTGTCATTATATACTTATAGCTATACACTTCTGTAACAAACAATATATTTATATAACTGCAAAAAATAAAATCCTTTAATCAATTGGGTATAATGTAAATAGCATTCTCGGTAACTTTCTAGAATTAGAACAAACACTGATTTAAAAAAACAACAGTAAAAGAAAACCCATGTTTTCCACAGATGGAAACTAAATATGTTACGATATTAAGCACTCCGTTGTAAGGCAGGAAAATCTAGATGTAAGTAGTGTAACAACACGTCTATGAATTTCTGCTGTGTGAATAAAAATACATGTTACATATATAAACTCACACATATTTATATACATTTACATATGTATTTGCAGTGTCTCAATTTACATTACAATATTTCAAAAATAGCTAATCATAAAAGCAATCCTTGCATTTTTTTTTTTTTCCATATTGCAAACTACCTTGGCTGAAATGAGAATTTCTCCCATGTGAAATCCTCAGGACTAATTCAGCACACAAGTGTTTGGGAATTCTAGTTGTGTCAGCATGCCAGTAAATGGCTAAAAGGAGCACCACCAGAAGTAAAAAAGATGAAATCTAACCACAAACGATTAAGGATTGGCACTTCAGGATAAACAAACTGAAAAAAAGAAAACAGAAAATATAAGAACATTCTCTGAAAAAAAAGATACTCTTGTCTTTAGGAAATTTAATTGATTCATTCATAGTTTATGAAGTAGAAGGGTCTTGAGAAGTTGACCTCAGCAACATTTCAGGACTGGTTTTTTTCACAAAGATGAACAATTTTCATTAAAAATTTTTCCATTCCATGTTGAAATAGAAATATGAATGTTTTTTAGGAGAAACTACTAATTTCAAATCAAAATTAGTGTTATTTTGGACAAATATTTTTTCTATTATTAATTTAGTAAGAGGCTTCACTTTCTGCAGATTGTCAATATCTTTCTGTCTGACCTCTTTTCTGTTCCTCGGAATTCAATTTATATTATCCTTGTATAGACACAATATATATTTTCCACCCTTACATTTTTAAATAGTTCCATCCAAGTATCAAAAATGGTTATTTTTCTCCTTTCAACAATCATTTATTCTTTTCTAGTGTTGAGGTTTTTTTAACATACCTTGCCTCAAACAATTAATTCTGCAATGTAATATAAATTCAAAGACTCTCATTTGTTTATCTTATCAAGTGAGTCTTACAAGCTATGCAATTTATTCAGTGATATACTAGCTTGATGTGAGGAAATAAATTAGATTGTTACATATATCTCTGACTGAAGATAAGGACAATGGTTTCTTGCCAGAAAGTTTCCATTTTGGACAAAAAATAGAAATAGACCTTTCAGAAAACATAGTGGTATAAAAAGAGATATACTTTTGGAAACCAAATATGGTAAGGCACCTGGGGCCTCTCAAAATTTTGATTAATCCCCCGTTTACGTCCTGCAGAAATGTATCTGTACACAGATCTTTATTCAAAGAAAGATACAATGCAAACTCTAGAGAGTTACTGTGTTGACATAAATGGACTACTTATTGAAAAAAATACTACTTAGTGTATTTATTTGACTGAGAATGTTAACATTCTTCTAATAATTTGTTATTTATATGTATATATAATTTATATATATATAAATGCACATACACACATATATATAGATTAAAATTGGATAAAACAGACTAGACTCAACTGTCACACTGTCTACTATTTTATTTCAGGAATTCATGCTATATTGCAAGAGGAAATGTATATTTTTCTGCCTTATACATTCTACTTCATCTTTTTCACTGTAAGATGTAAGAAGATGCTGAAAAGTGTAGCAATCTATAAAGTGCTAAATGCAATTTTTTTATTGAGCCAACATCTGTTGTATTTTTATCTTATTCAGTAAAAGTTATGCAATGGTTACACATCCTTTTTTTTTGTTTTGTAGGTTTTAAAAAACATTTAATTATATGTTTCTTCCAATTTTCTGAAAGTATATTCATAGAGGTCAATATATTTAAGGGCATATTTTTGACCTTACCTATAAATATAAACACATTTTGCCAACTAAAATGACTCTAGATACTACTTTTTACAGTTATGTTGTATTTTGGATTTGAAATTGTCTGGCTAATAAATGCAACTTATTTTGAAAATAAGGAGTTCTGTATATGAAAATTATCTACAGGCCAATTATTGCTAATCTTACCAAAAGAAGAAATGATGAATATCAGGAAATACACAAAATTTTATTTGCACCAAGTTCTAAAATTCACAGGTTTTAGAAACATACTTAATAAATAATGGAAATACATTTCTCATGAAGACCACTCTTCAGTTGTATTCAAGATCTATTTTGCATAATCATTGAATAAGTGGTACTCAAACAAAATGATATGAATCTGATCACCCATCTCAGTGTAAATAGTTATATTGAGTGACTTCCACCCAACTATGACATTTTTCTGACCTTTGAAGTCAATATCTAACCTAATACCTAACAGTAGCTGAATTTGTTGTTGCATATACCATAATCTAGTACCACTTTGGCACACTGAAGTAAACTTGGATTTATCCCAGAATGACTCAAACAAATGCCCAGCATCTCCAGACTAAGGGTTTTTTTTTGTTTGTTTTAATTAATTGGAAATTTTGCTGGAACTTCATGCCTGCACATACAGTTCTACCCTAATAATATATAATTATAATTGCAGTTTACACAGGAGAAAATTAAGAAAACCTTGAAAGCCCAAAACATACACACACACATAGATACACACAATTCCTGCCAGTGTTAAAAGTCTTTTTCAAATACAAGAAACACTTAAAAAGAAAAAAAAGTCCATCTAGGGGTAATGAGTTATATTTCTCCAGAGATGTGCATATCCATTCCTCTGTGGATTAGGTCGACTAAATGCTCTGACTTACTCTAAAGTGATTGATAGTAATTAATGAAGTAATGGGAATATATATATACAGAAATAAGAAATATTCGGCCACTGGGAAAAGATCTATAACTTATAGTTTCCCTGAGAGATACAATAGCTGATAAATTATATCAGATGATATAAAGACATATCATATTTTAAAGCATGTGTTAAATGCAGAATTATCCATGCAGAAGGTAGTGTGAGATGCTTTAAAACATTGGTCATTTATCAATATTTATTCCAATAAATGTGATTTCTTCAGAGTTTTATTTGTTTGTGAGTTTGGTGGCTGTTCTTTTTTTTTTTTTTTTTTTTTTTTTTTTTTTTTTTCAGGCACATGTGGCTTTTGT
>VXBB01004578.1:233934-325768 GCA_013399915.1 Illadopsis cleaveri | reverse complement strand
ACTTCAATCTATGAAATAAACAGTACCTTCAAAGAGCTGCCTGGAGACTCTCATGTTCAGGCTCTTACAACACAGTTCTGGGGAACAGAGGCATCTCATTGCAGTGACCAGTCTCAGCTGAGGTGTGGAGTTACTTCAGTATTTGCAAGTGAAGTGTTAGTGGTTCCAAGGGGAGTGAGTGCTGTTCAGCATCATTACACGTGGCAAAACCAGTGAGAAATAACACACAACCAAATCCCACATTTAGGAACTCCTGCATTGGATAGGAGCAAGAAATGAGAGAAACACTCCCAGATAGCTTTTCACTGCCACCAAGACCCTACCTAGAAGCAGCCAAACACATCTCCTTCCCCCTGAGGAAGACAAGCAGCCACTGAGGTGTCTTGTACACTTCCTGCCATGTTTGCTGTTTAAGGTACAGTGGTGGCCCTAGCAGAAGCCTCCAAGTAGGGCAGATGTACAGCATGAGTAATTTAATAGACAATCTGGATATAAAAGAAGTAGATGCTGGTCATCATGAGTTGTGAGCACAAAACCAGCTTCACACAGACCTGCACAGGGTCTGTGTCTCTCACCAAGCCCCAAAACCCATCTTCACTTAAGGTTCAATTTCTCATAACCTGGAAACCACAGACTAGTTTCTCTGGATAGAAGCCAAGCCAAGATACAATTTCTTGCTGGCACTAACACAGTATTTTGTTAGGAGACATATAATCTCTGTGGCTTCAGTTCTAGAAGCAGCCCTGAGTTCATCAGCCTCACACTGCTGTGGCCTGGAGCAATTTACATAAATTATGAGTGAACCTTGCAGAACCTCAGGGGATAAAGCTGTTAATGGTGGCTTTGGCCCAGACAGCAGAGACCAAGGAAATGTTCATTAATGAACAGAAGTTTGATGCTGGCGTTAAGGCCCTCAACACAAACAGGCCTAAAAGAGCAGGTAGCTTTGCACCTCCTTGCTTTACAAGAAGACAAAAAGAAGGCTCTTCAGAATCCTAATTCAAGCAACTATTAACCAGGTAACTGCATCTTCCTGTTTCAAAATGTTTCTGGACAAATCTAGTTGAAGATGTCCCTGCTCTTGCAGGACGGTTGAACCTTTAAAAGGTCCTGTCCAACTCAAACTATTCTATGAAATAAAAGAGGAGTCTTTCATTAATTCTTAGTTTTCCCTTCCACAACGTGTGTTGGGGTTTAATGGGAGCATGGACTCAATTCAGTTTGGTTCAGTATTTTCCTCTGAAGTACATGAATCTGAATAATTGGTTTTATTCAGCGTTATATTTTAGTTTAATAGCTTGAAAAACATGTTTTGGTAAGAAAAAAATGCTGTCAGAAAGGGGAATATCAGCTGTCAAGTCCTCTCTAGATTTTTGTCCATGAAACCTTGCACACTGAACTCAGACCCAGGGATCAGCACTACATTAGGTTTATTTTCAATATTGTTCTCCACACACAATAGAAACCCTGAGTTTCTTTTCCAGGAGTCTCCAAATGTCTCACATATTGGTGCTGGCCTTACAAAGCAGCAGTTAAGGCAGTGGAAGTTCAGAAAACGCTGTGCAATTGTCACAGGGAAAAGCTGGAACACAGAGGGGTCAGAAGCACCTTGGAATGAGTTAGGTGATCATTTGGAATTGCAGAGATCTTTGCAAACACACGTGTGACCACACTGTGGTTTTCCCAGAATTACAGCTGAGTACTCCTGTTCCTAACTGGGACAGGAGTGAAAATGTAGGTGTTTGGCCAATCTGCACAGGCAATAGGCATACAACCAAAACAAGCTTATTTTCTCCAGCAGTTCTGGACATTACCATCTTTCTCCTTATTTTTCTGGGTGGATAACTCAGAGATGAGTCAACCACATTTAGCAGCTCCAGTTTACAAGCAAGTCTGACCCACTGAAGCACAATGCCACCCTATCAGCTCCAGCAGAGCATTTTTTCCTCTGTTGCAAGGAGCCTTTACAACAATTTTCAAAGGTGCTACCTTTCATTACGTGGTACCAGACAGTGAGTGCCAGGTTCATCACCCAGATAAAATATATGCCAGCAACTATCCCTTACAACTTTATTAAACAGGGGTCTCCCCACTCACCTGCATACAGCTTCCAGAACAGCCAGAAGAAACTAGCAGGAAACCAAAAATCTCTCCAGAATTACACGAGCCACATCCATTCCTGCCTCTACACAGCACAGAGGCCTGCAAGAACCCAGAATTCAGCTCAGCACTCTTGAACTGCCTGCTACCACTACCCAGAAACACGACTTGGAAAAACAAGCATTCCATGCTCTTGGCTTGGAGGAACCATCGTTTAACTTAGGGATTAGTCACTGTGGGAAGCAAAGGGCTGCTGAGCCAACAGGAGAGTCAGCTTCAGTCTGAGCTTTACAGCTGCAAGCATCACTCTCCCTTGTTCTACTCTGCCAGCAAGATTGAGAGATAAAGGCTCTTTTCTTTGCTCAACATTCAAGACAATCTTAAGAGCAACATTATCAGCAGAAAATCAGCCCTGTGCAGCCAATATTGCAAGATTTGTAGTGATACAGTCTGAAGGGAGGATGGAGACTGATGTAGATACTGTGAATACTTCAACAGTCTGCTACAGTCTCCATACAAGCACAGATCTGAAGAGCCATCATCAGAGCCCGTGGATTTCCATAGTATCAGCTCAGACTGCTCTGTCTTGTAGGGGTATCTTTGAATTCTCCCTGGCTTTCCTAAAATGAGCAGTGTTTAAGGCCTGCAGCACGATGTGACTTCAAAAACAAAGCAATCACTTTATTCTTATCAATAGCTGTCATGCACCCAAATAGAGAGCATATGTACTGCTGCACTTCAAAATCTTCACTAAAAAGTAAGGTGACTAGGAAGAACATCCCCATTTAAAACTCTGAATGTAGCATGCAAGCTCAGGCAGAGACTGTTTCGCCATGAGCTTGAGTTGCATCTGCTACACAGAAGCTCAGGGGCCAAGTCCAGACAAAAACTATAAACCACAGCAAAGAGTAAAACTGCCAATGAGCCCAGCTCTTGCTTCTTTCTGTACAAGTGCATTTTTTCCTAGGGCTTGAAAGCTCTGCTTTGCACTGGGCAAAACCATATGCCCTGGGAACATGACAGATTCAAAAGGATCCTCTTGTCAAGAAGATAACTTGCCTTCTGTTCCTACAGTGGTACTGCTTGACTGCATAATGCAGCAACAGTGTTCTTCCACATCACTGCTCTCCACAATACCACTCCAGCCACAAAGCACTCCAGCCTCTCAGTATCCAAAAGGAGCCAGAAATAGCTCCTCTCCAAACAAGCACCTCAGCACCAAGAGAGTTGTTCTTGCAGCACATTTTCCAGGAATGTTTGACCCCCATCTATCCTGCTAAGTAATTCTACCTTTAGGGAGAGCACTTAACACCCAGCTCTCAGGCTAACCACTCTGCTCCATAGCTCTGTTTATGCTAGGAAAGTGCTACCACTTCTCAGGGCTCTCCAGGCTCAAGGTGCCTCAGCTGCTGCTGCAAACAGTTGTAGAATCATAGAATGGTTTGGGTTGGAAGGGACCTTTAAAGTCATCTCGTTCCAACCCCCCTGCCATGTCCCTTAGTGACTCCAAAGCTAAGGCACCAGACCTTATATCACCCAGTCACCTGGTGGCTGTACCCATCTCCCTGCACAGTTATTGTCACCCTCCATGATACACTCCACTCTCTCTGTTGGCTTACCCTCACCACGCCTGAATTTTTAACGTGGTACCCAAGGTAGACGGAAAAAACTGAACCAGACTTGGCCCCACTCACACAGCAGGAAAGCTCAGAGTCCCAGGACAGAGATCCTCAGGCCACCACCCATCCTGCTCCCCAACCTGCTGCTCCCTCCTTTGGAAAGGAGATGTCTGCGTCAAGGCTGAGTGAACAGCTTTGAGCTCCTGGCTTTGAGCACCGCTTCATGCACGGGCACGAAGGGCTGTGTGACCCACGCAGGAAATGGATGAGCAGTACCAGAGCAGCGGGGATTTGGCAGGAGCAGCGCAGCCGCTTGTTGCAAGGGACCCAGTGGGGCTGCCGAGGCTGCAAAGCGCTGTTGCCACCTGCTGGCACCAACACAGAGCAAACCGCGTCGGCTTCCAAAACCTCTGACCTGCGCCAGAGCCGTCAGAGCTCCCTGACAGCACGGTCAGGATGGCGGGGGCGCTAGGAGGGCTCTCCAGATCACCGCACATGTGGGGAACAGGGTGGAAAGGCCTGAGCTGCTGCAGGCTGAGCTTCCCCAGCGCTCAGCACCAGGCTCACGCCCTCATCTCAAACACAGACCAGCTGGCCCGTGCCCCAAGGACATTTCACAGCAGGCCATACCACACTGCTCTGCCCAGCTCTCCCAAGGATGCCTGCACAGCCTCATTAAAAGTTTCTCAAGAGAGACAGAACAGTGTAAATCCAGGAATTTTGAGAAATTCGTACAGAAAAATCTATCAGTGCTTGAACCCACCATGAAGATTTCACAATCCAGAGCAGGTAGGATGTTGAGCAGTAGCTCTTGAGGTCCTTTCCTCATGGTTTGTTTTAGCCATAAATAGCTGGAGCAAGCCTGCAGTGGTACCAGGCACTGCCTGCTGACCAGCATTCTTTGCTTTTATCACTACATGGGGCTCCAGAATAACCTTCCCTGAGAGCAGCATTTACAAAGGAGGGGCAATGGAGCTGGGGAAGGATCTGGAGAACAAGTTTGATGAGGAGCAAGCTGATGAGAGCTTAGCCTGCAAGGAGCTCAAGCAGGACCTTCTCCCTCTTTACAACTGCCTGACAGGAGGATGGAGCCAGGTGTGGGTCAGGCTCTGCTCCCAGGGAACAAGAGAAAACAGCCTCAAGTTGTGCCAGGGGAGGTTTAGATTGGATATTTGGGAAAAAATTTCTTCCCAAAAGAGTAGTCAGGCTGTGGCACAAGCTGCCCAGAGTAGTGGTGAACTCACCATTCTGGATGGACAGTGTAGATGTGGCACTAGGGGACACAAGTTGGTGCTGGGGGAACAGTGGGACTCCATGGTCTGAGAGGACTTTTCCAGCCTATAGGTTTCCATGATTCTGTGTCTTACCACACATTTTCATACCCCACTCCCCCATGCCCTCACCCCTTTTCTGTCTGACCCAAGCAGGTATGCAACAGATGGGAATACAGTAATACAACTGCAGCATTTTACCTGCAAGGAGGAAGGCAGCTCTGAGACATCTTGCTGAAAAGTTCCTTGTTCTCAAAAGCATAGACAGAGGGTAGGGAGCAGCAGGAGAGAAGGCTACAGGTCCTCTGGTGATTCACTACACACTCTGTAGCAAAAAGGAAAAGCTGAGTGACTTTAGTGGGACATTTAAGAACATATCAGTCAGAACTTCTTGTAACTATTCACACTCTTTTCTAGACTTCACAAAAAAACAAAAAAAAAAAAAGGGAGAGAGAGAGAGAGAACTAGCCTGCTAGGAATACAGCACTGACTGAAAACCAGGGAGCAAGACCTTGGCTCCAGTTGATACATTCTGGAAATCAAATGGAGGTGATGATGGATACAAACATGCCATGGACAACCATGGAGAAGTCAAGGACACCTGCTTCCCCAGGGTCAGTATTTGTTTCTGCATTCTTCTGAGCACATTAATAATCCTTTCCCCTACAAAACAGGCCCAGAAATAGCTGCCTGACAACAGAGCAATCATCTCTAGGCCCTGTACCCCCAGCTTGTCCCAACCAAGGTGTCCAAAGTGACCAGCTACTGATCCATGGATCATTTCTTCCAGGTGGTGGCCAGACCAAAATCCCACACACAGTCTCTCCTGCACCATCCATGGAGCAACAGGCTACGAAGCAGATGAGGAAAAACACCAGCCCACATTTGAAGCCCTCTGTCTCCTGTGCTCCTGAGCCAGCTTTAGCAATTTCAGAAGGAATTGCCATGCTAATCCCACATGACAATCACACCTAGGAAAGATTTATCCTGAGGTGACAAAACAAATTAATTGCTGCTCCTGTGTGTGTGTTCAGACTTGGCACATTAATTAACATGCACTTTTTTTTCGTAAGACTTCTGCCCTTCATGCCAACAATGGCTAAATTAATGACTGTCCATGTGACAGGAGGTGGAGAGCTGAGGCATTGGAGTCAAGTGATCATTAACATACATAGGGACTCACACAGAGAACAGTTCACCCCTTGCACCTTGCTACAGTGCAACCAGAGCAGAACTTCATTCTCCTTCCTTTCCTGCTTCACATGAAACTTTGATTTCTCTGTCTGTTCATAGATCTCCTAAGTAAAGGTGTCATGCTGGAATAGGGTTGTTTATGAGACAAGATGGTCTGATTTTGTGGGGCTAGGAGGCTGCAGGTATAAACTCAAAGCTCCAGCAACCCAAGGATCCTACAGGCAAGAGCTTTGTGAAGACCTTCCAGTGAGGCACAGTTGATTTAAACACAAAACCAGAATCTCATTGCAGGAGTTTTTGATACCTGTACTCCATTTGATGTTTTCACTCAAGAACCTCAAAGCGCTGGTTGATTTGATCATGGGCAGGGAAACAGAAGGAAGGGAGATGGATGGGGGAGGCAATGCAGGAGGGAATAAGAGGAATGTGAGGGAGCTGCTGGCTGCTGCCCAGACTCATCTGTTCGTGCAGCGACAGTTCCCAGGGTTGCCCCTCTTACCACAGCTCACCTGTGCTTCAGAGCAGCACCAGCTCACCATTAGAAGCAGCACGTTGTGACAAAGGCGTTGTGTGTCAGCGCCCGGGAAAAGCTCTGCCTGGCTTGTTCGATCCAGGGAAGAAATGCAGCGTTAAAGCTGCCTGGCAAGAGGCTGAGAAAATTGTTTTGTTTGTTTTCTTCCTTTGAAAAACGTGATTCAGTCACTGACATTACAGCACGTGAAGGAAAACCCAACCCCACGGATGCAGCGCTGACAAGGAGGCCATGAGGGAGCTTCTCTCCCCCNATGCAGCGCTGACAAGGAGGCCATGAGGGAGCTTCTGTCCCCTCGCTTCTCCTCCTCCTCGGGCTCTCCCGAGGGCCCCGCGTTCCGCGGCGCGGAGCGGGCACCGGCCGTCCCCGGGCGGGCGGGGAGGAGACAGCCCCTCACCCTCAGGAGGAGCAGCGGGCAGGAGAAGAGCTGAGGGCCTGCCTGGCGTCACACAGGGGGCTCCCGGGCACAGTCCCGTAAGGGCTGGCGAGAGGAAAGCCCCGTGAGNATGATGGCGAGGGAAACGCGGGAGGGGGGAGATCTCTGAGGTGTGAGGTGGGACCGGTGGGCAGTGGGGGTATGGGGCAGCTGTGGGGCCGCACCGTGACGGGGGATGCTGGGGCCGGGGGCCCTGCAGAGGGCTGGGCCGGGCTGGGTTGGGGCTCAGCTGTTGCTGGAGTGGAGGGAAGGGCCGCTGAGGGGAACAGAGCTGGGGAGCAGCGGAGAGGGAGCGGCCGGGGTGGTGCAGGGTTGGGGTTCCCTGAAGAGGAAGGTGTGTGCTGAGCCGCTGAGCTTTGCTGGTGGCTGTACCGGGGACAGTGGGAGCGGAGGAGTGCTCTCAGCGAGGGGATTGCTGAGGAGGAGCTGGAGAAAAGGAGTATGCTGGGAGTGGTGGCGAGGCAATAGAGCCGTGGGGTTAGCTATAACACTGGGTGATGGTAGGGAAAATGGAGCCTGGGACTTGCTCAGTGTATTACATTAGAGTTAGGTTCCTTGACACATCTGGAAGGCATTTCTGTAAAGAATTCAGAAATGTGGTGTGCAAGGAGGGCCTAGCGTTCTTAAGACGTGTTGGCAGGTCCAAGGAGCACTTAGATCAAGGAGTGGAAAACGGTGCAGGTAACTCTTCAGGGGAATGAGCCAGCTTCCAAGAACCTCACTTGAGAGCTGTGCATTCTTGCTTGTCACAGTTGACCAGTGGAGAAATCATCACTTTCCTGCTGTGCTGCAACATCCTAATCCTCCCTGATTTTGCAAAAAACCCCATCCTGTAGGCATGGCTCACCTGAGAGAATTTGCTAGCCAGGTAAGTGGTGATTAAAAATTTGTTTTAAAACCCTCTCCAAGGGTTTACATAGTGGTGTTTCCTCTTCATACAAGGATTTCAAACAAATAACTAGAAAATCATTCTTTGCCACTCTTTATCTCTCTCATACAGGTCTCAGCTTACTCCTGTTAGCTGATTGACCTGTGTCTCACTCTGTGCCTGGTGTTGGGCTGATAGTGTTGTGTTTCCAGCCATGCAAAAGTGAATTTTTCACCCACTATGGAGCTTTTCTCTGGGATTAACTGTGTTCTTTTTAGGGAGACAAGAGTCATTGGCTTTCTGGGTATTTTTGGACGGGGAAGTCTAGAAATGGGAACAGAAAAACTGTGTATGCTGGCTCTGCCAAACATACCTTCCTAAAGTGTTCATGGCATTAGTCTCAGAAAAATGGTGCTGAATAAGAGACAGTGATATTTGATACTGGGCCATAACTCTTCCAAGAGATCTCAGCCTCCGTGGATGTGGTTAAATGCTGCTGTTGTGATGACATTTTCATAAGAGGAGTGTGGAAGGATGATGCCAGGATTTGGGACTAAAAGCTAAACCACATTAATAGTATTGGTTTGCATCTTCTTCCCTTTGAATTTGGTTGTGAGGTGTGTTTGATTTTTGGCAGATGTCAATACTGAACATAGGTCTTGTTAAACCATCTTTTGTGAGTTTGGGGGCATTATTCTGTTCTGCTCTTAGATGTAGAATTACTAAAAGCTTTTGAGCTAATGCTTTCTCTGAACCTTTACTGATTTAAATTGATTTGCAATGCACCTTTGCATGCTGTCTTTCACATCAGCTGTTTCCTCAAAGTGTGTATGGAATTAAATGTAAATACAATGCCTGGCTGAGTCGCTGTACAGGGAGAGAAAGGGAAGAATACTGACTAGTTAGGGCTGAAAACTGAGTTCTGTAGCTGCAGAGGAGGTTGCTCTGAAGCTTTTTTTGTACCCACCATTCACTCATGAAGCTTATCAGCATTCTAGTGGTCTCAGCTCTGAATTTATTATGGAAATGTTAGGCATTCTCAGACCCTGTCATCACGTGACTCTCTGTCTGGTCTTGGAATGGGAAATAATCTGTGTTGTCTGTTCCTCCAGTCTTTTGAGGAATCCCTGGTGGAATCTGTGTAACTGAGGGTTGCTGGGAGAGCAGTAGGAATTGGCCTGAAGTTTTCTTCGCTGGGATTTAGGGAGCAGGGGGAGGTGCTGTGAAAATCAAGAGACTGAGACTTGCATTGAGATGTCAGAGGCTTGACTTGTCTTTGATTCTCAGTTCTGGTGCTGATGGACAGAGTTACCTTAGGCCCCTGCCCAGGCTGCTCTGCCTCTGGGCTTCCATTTCCTGCCTCACCTGGTTGTCTCCTCTCTTTCCTTGGCTGGCTGGTGCTGTGAACACACAGCACTGCAGGCCTCTGGTCTTGGTGTGAAGCTCTATCTGCCAGGTGATGTATTTGTGTTAGTTACTATGTTTAAAGCTCTGTTTCTAGATTTGCTGTTCCTCACCAGACCTTGGAGAAGCCATTTAGGATTTTCTGGCTAAGTAATGCTTCACCTCCTGAAGCAAAAGAATAGTGTCTGTGAAGAGAGCTGGGAGTCTCAGACAAACACGTGTGTTTCAAAGTGTTGAACACAAACTTGCCTCTTTTCTATACTCCAGAAATTCAAAACTGTCCCAGGTTTTAGCAGTTGCAGAGAGCTGTGCACACATTTCATATAGACAGGGAAGCTTTCAGATGGTTCCAGATACAAAGCTGGTTTCACCAAAGAGGCTGTTGGTATCCCAGAGTGTTCAGTGTGCTGGGTGGGAAGTTGGGGGGCAGAGGAGGCAATGAGGGGAAAAAGAGCAGCTGAGTTCTATTAAAACAAACTTTCTTCTTCCACTGTGTTTGGCAGAGCAAAATTATGTTTCTTTGTTTGTTTGGCTGGTTGGAAAGTGCTCCAGTCAGAAATAACACTAAATGTGGCTGTAGTTCCACATAAACCCTTTGAAGTTGCCACGTTCCTGGTCAGCTTCAGCTCATAAAGTATTGTGGCCTTGGCAATCTTCTGGCACGGACCTCTCCCATATAGAACAGTGATTCCAATTCCAACCTGCCCCAGACTGAGGAGTTCTCATTTCTAAAAGGGTTTAAACTCCCCTCAGTGTTTTATGCAACAAATTCTTCTCTTGAATATTTTGAGAGTATGATCCAGCTGGACACGGCCCAGAGAGAAGATCTTCAGCTTCAAATGGTGTTTGCTTCTGTTCCCAATGTGCAGCTTATCTTTCCAGGCAGCAGCTTTGAAATGAGGACAGATACCCTTCTCCTCTAGTACTTATCCACATCTTCTCAAAGACTGTGGATATCATGTCTCCACAGCTGGAGGTGGCAGAGCTGCCAAAACCATTCTTTCCCCATGAAGCAGCTGGTGTTACTGCCAGGCTTGTCTCATAACACGCTGCAGTTCCTAATTGCTGATGGCTGCAGTGAGTTGGTCTGTTTTAAAACATGGTATCATCACTCAGGATGGCAAACACTCCACACCTGTCAGGACAGAGCATCCTTCTTTCCTGTGCTGTGAGATTGGATCCCCGAGGGCAGAAGTGGAGCATGTTACGAGGAAATTGTCATCATGCCTCGCATGCTTATTCCCTTCCTGCGCTTCCAACTGAGATGGTGCATTGTGTGCTCTCCCTCCAAAGCCTGCCCAGGCCTGCCTGGGCCATCTCTAGTGTCTGTCTGACTGCTCTCAGGGGAGAGGAAGGGCAGGAGGCTTTTTGCTTCAGAGCTGCTGTGTAACAAGCATTCAGTGGAGCAAAAAGTTACAATGTAGAGACCCTCCCTTAAGGGCTTTGCATGCAGGAGAGCAAGGAGCAACTGCTCCTGACCTGGAGCTCCATTTTTCTGCTCTGATGGGTTCTGTGAATGGAAGAAAAATGAGGAGAACCCAAGCTGGTCAGCAGTTGCAAAGGTGACGGGTCCTAATAAGCTGCTTTGGGTTCTCTGTGCTCATTTAAGCAGGTATATAGCATTTCATCTGGATTCTGTTGCGTCCTACTAATGAAGTTTTCCAGGTGTGTTTGTAGCAGTGCAATTCCAGAAGATGGATTTCCAGCCAGGGTGGTTCTCCAACAAGATGACTGGTACAGTGATAATTCATATTTAGGAGAGGGAGGGATGGTGCTTGTTACACCTCTCACCATGGTGCTTTGCCAGGTGCAGGTGTGCTGGGAAGGGGAGAGTCAGGCTCATGAAGTGCATCCTTCTCTCTCCTGAGAGAGCAGTGCAGTTCCATAGCTCTCCATTCTTGCTGGAACAGCATTTGTGCTGCTCTCTGATGGGTGCTGAGGCTTTTATGCCCTCAGATCTGAACATTTTTGTTTGTCAGCACAGGTCACCATGTGGTGTCTCAAACTGTTGGGTTTTTTTAATGGATAAGGGCTTTTGAACAATGTCCTGCAGACAGGACATCTTAGTTTGTTGTGGAAATTCAGAGTTGCTGAAAATGCCACCTGGCAGTTTCTTCTGTGGTGTCCACAGTGGTAGTTCACAAGTTGTTCTCTTGAGCAGACATTGACCTGCCTGAATTGGGGATGGGCCTGTTTCCTCCTCCCTGTTTACAGAAAGGGAAGAAATTCATCAGCAAACTGTGCTCCTCCAGCAGTGTCCAGAGACTGTAACTGTGGCTGGAATGACTCTGTATCCCTTGGCCCTGTACTGGCTCCCTGGGTTCTTTCTGTTGCTCTGCCTGATTTCTGCAGTTTTGGCCAGTGCATCAAGGGATGTTCATCTTCAGGCCCTTCATAGAGTCAGACTCTTGCCCTGTCAGCTGTGAGCTCTAAAGCATTTCCAGGTCAGTACTGGGAAGGTAAAATCACTACCTACAGAGGAAGTGTCCCAATGTTTCCACCCTAATGGGGGTGGGCCTGTCTCATCTGCCCATCAGTTACATTGTTTTACTGAGTCCCTTGGGCAGAATTTCTGCCTGTTTGTCAGGAAGCTTTGTCTCCTTCACCTCACCTACCTGAACTTCTTTGTTCTACGGAAAACAGGATAAACCAACATCCGAGTCTGGAAGCTTGTTTACAAAGCTGTCCATGATTACAGAGCCTGCCACATAAAGTGGTGGTTGTCCCAAAAGCTGCCTGCCACAGCTGGTGCTCTTATGTTTGATGTCTTGATCTGGAGAAATCAGTCCTGATTCTCTGATGTGCCCTACCAAGCTGAGGGGGGAGCAGTTACTTCCAGTTTGCTGTTTCTTACCTCATGGAAAAATTACTTGGGAGGGGAGGAATGTTTTCTTGAAGGTTTGCTTCCCTGCAGAATTCATGTGGGCAATGTTTCTTTTCTGAGCTGAGCAGGTGCTTCTAGGAGATGATCCTCTTTCTCTCACTTCTCCCTGATGTGTGGGAGTGGCTGATGTGCTGATTGGCATTTTTAGGGTGCAGCAGGTCACTGTGCACAGTAATGTCTGGGCCACTTTCTTGCCCCTTCCTCCAAGTCAGTCAAGAGTGGAAACTGCTCCTGGTCTGTAGTGAGCCTGGACTAGTCAGACTCTTTTCCCTGCCTGCAGTCATCATTCTCATGTTGTCCCCTAACATTTCTCAAGCTCAAATCCTCCTCCCCTCACCTCCCTCTCTCCAGTCTCTGCTCTATATCTCCAGTTCTTTTTTATCTCTGAACATCCCTTCTGGTCTGTTACCAGTGCATTTGTTCAAAGTACAGCCTCTTTGGGTGTTGCTATGGATGCAAAAGGATATTTGGTTATCCTTCTGTATCTTGGACTGGAGTTTGTGTGGAAATCCTGTTGAGTGAGCTGCCTGTAAAGCTCACCTGAGCCTGGTTTATAGCAATGCACAGAAGGCAAACAGCCTGTGATGACAGACTGGCTTAATCATTAAGCAACACCTTGGGCAGTGATGGCCTGCTGCTGGAACCTGGTGTGAGATGGAAAAATGCAGCTTCTGTGTTCTCTGATAAAATCTGCCAGCTCAAGGCCCTTGTGAGAGAGAACTCTCACTGGGTGACATGCTGGAGGTGAGACTGAGAAGTTCTGGGTGTGGAAAATTCCTTCTAATGGCTTGGCTGCTTCCTAAGGTCAGGCCATATTTTCCAGGGCTTTTTTTCAAACTATTAAAAAAAAAAAAAAAAGGCACAAAAAATAAACAAAAAAAATTTTTTGGAGCANCTGCTTCCTAAGGTCAGGCCATATTTTCCAGGGCTTTTTTTCAAACTATTAAAAAAAAAAAAAGGCAGCAAAACTAATCACAAAGAGTATTTTGGTAGCATGAAGGACCTCCTGGTGTGCAGGAATTAAATAGCATGAAAAAGTGACTGTGATTTGTTCTGTTTCTTACCCATACTCACCTTAATAAAGAATTAACTGTGCAG
Organism: Illadopsis cleaveri; assembly: GCA_013399915.1. NCBI lineage: Eukaryota > Metazoa > Chordata > Aves > Passeriformes > Timaliidae > Illadopsis > Illadopsis cleaveri. The sequence continues at coordinate 312,362 of VXBB01004578.1, read as the reverse complement.
CTGCTGTTAAAAGGTCTGTATTTCTCTGTTAGTAACTGCCTGGTTGCTGTGCTTTTCTAATGAAGGAAATGCTGTTTGCCTTTGCATCTGGCTGTGCCAGCCAGAGAAGAGGCTGGTACAGAAAAGCAGGTCAAGTAGATGGAGTGTCCATTCTGCTCTCCTGCCTCCTCCTTGCTGCTGATCTTCCAAAAGATGTGAGGCTCTGTCTGCAAATGTCTGAGGAGAGCTGGGCTGAGTGCTGCCTGGAAATCAAGCTGCAGCAGAGAAGACAGTAAATGTGAATTCATATTACTGTAATATTTCACCCTCCAGACAAGTAGGGAAGGGTGCAGATCCTTCTAATCATTTCAGTCTTTGGGTGCAGGAAGGCTGATGAGGGCAACATTTTCATGGCCTCTTGCTTGTGCCTGTTTTCTCATCCAGATCTCCAAGGAAAAGCTGGTTCTGGTACCCCTTGCTGGTCTGTTTTGAAGTGTGAACAGATGCTTGCTCATGGTGCTGCTTTGGCACCAGTTGGTGCCTGCAGTTGAGCAGCCCTGTCCCAGTGGAGCTGACACTTTCCATAGAAATATTTGCTGACATTCTCTTGCTGGGCTTCCCTCCTTTTCCTCCCCCACTGTGGTCTGCAGGGTTGGAAAGCCTGTGGAAAAGGTTTCTTCAGTTCTAGTCTTGGGTGTATTCTGTGCTAAGTTTCCAAGACTGTTTAGGATACATGAGTTTCAGATGCCTTTATCAACACAGTAGGTGCACAGATCCGGAGATGAGCTGTATGGGTACGTGTGGTGCTCTGCAGCCCAGGAACTCAATGGGCTTTTCCCATCTGTGCCATGGTTTAGCACTCCAGGGTGGATCCCGAGGAGCTGTTCACCAAGCTGGAGCGCATCGGCAAAGGCTCGTTCGGTGAGGTGTACAAGGGCATCGACAACCGCACCAAGGAGGTGGTGGCCATCAAGATCATTGACCTGGAGGAGGCTGAGGATGAGATCGAGGACATTCAGCAGGAGATCACCGTGCTCAGCCAGTGTGACAGTCCCTACATTACCCGGTACTATGGCTCCTACTTGAAGGTAGGACGGACCGTGGCGATCCCTTGCCAGCGGGTTGGGAATGGGGAGGGCTCCTCTGGGGATGCTAATGTGGATGGTGGCGCTGCAAAGTGGTGTGTGAGTGGCAGCAGGGCAGCAGGAGCAGTGGTGGCTCTGCTCACTCCATTGATGTGCACTTAATAGCAGACTGGGCTTTAAGGCACTTGTTAAGCACATGGAAATGAGGTGCCCTGTACTTTGTGCTACCGAGAGCAGGGCATTTCACTGGAGAGCAAATTATTTGTTGAAGACTGAACTTTCCCTGGTCTGACAGTTCTGGAAAGGAAGTTGATGGAATAGTTCTCCAGAATAGCACAGTCTTAAGGCAGTACCACTGAGAGATTTCTGCCTCTGAAAGAAAGAGGAGGTTGAAACTACTTTGTCAGACATGCTGAAAAGAACATGAACTGAGTCTGTGGAGGAGTACTAGTACTGCTTCCACTGAGAACAGGTTTAGGAATCCCTAATGGAAGTAGTGTTGATCAGAAGTGGCCTATGCATGCTGGCTGCTGGAGATGAATGTAGCAGTGGGACTGCAGCAAACAGTTCCTGAGCTCTTTGGGTCCTGAATATTCCTCCCTTATTTTTCAAAGGCCAGAATGCATTTTCTCAGCCTTCTGCTGTAGTTTTGTGGACCTGCTGCTTATCTTCTATTGGAACCCTGTGAGCCTCAGCATGGAATCTCTTCTTGGAAGAGTTAGTGTTTTGCTGATTGTACCCTTCAAGCTGCTAGCCCTGTTAATGAGATCAAAGGCTGCTCCCCTGCCATTCCCAAGAAGGATTTATGCTGGATGAGGTGTTGGAGAGATGTTAAAGGGCTCCTACCTGGTAATAGTTTATCTGTGGGCTGGGCAGTCTGGTGCCTGTAGGGGCATTTGCCCAGGTAAAACTGTAGACTGAGAGTTAGAAATGTGGTGGAGGCAGATGCACCTCTGTAATGCTGTGTCAGCAGAAGAGAGGGAGCTTGGGGCTCCTTCCTTAAGCCCCTGAGAGCTACAGTGTGCAGCATCCCCTGGGTTATGTACAGGACTACTCTTGTGTTTTGCTGCCTCATGGGTGTTTGACTTTTCTGTCTGCTTTTATTCCTATCTTTGCTCTTGATTTGTGCTCTTGCTTGCAGGGCACTAAGCTGTGGATAATCATGGAGTACCTGGGAGGAGGTTCAGCCCTGGATTTGGTGAGTAAGTGGCAAGTTCTGGACTATGAAAAATACTGATTGAAGACTTGGTTTGTGAAATGTCCATAAGTCAAACACTCACTTGGTACATACTGTCTTTTTGGCAGCCCTGTGCCCAAGGGGTAAGCAGTGCAGGACAGACATATTGTTTATGCTTGTCCCAGAGATAATTAGAATGTTTTCATGGAGCTCAGCTGTCCCAGCACTGTTGTCCAGCATGCTGTGTGATGGAAAGAGCCAGTGAACTGAAAAGTGAGCACAGCCAGTGGTTTTTGAGCAGTGCAAGTCTGTACTTCACCTAGTCAGAGTCGTGGTATTGCTCAGTGCTCTCATAGCTCAGTAAAGATGTGGTCTATGATTAAGTTACCCCAAATTTTGAGAGAATATAAATGCAGAATTTACCCATAGGCAAAGGTCTGCTGCACTGTATTCTGTCACAGCATTTTTCTCTTCTCCTTAGGACAATAACAGCCATTTTTCCAGAGCAGTAAATGATGATGTAGGGAAAACTGCTGAGCCTACGGTGACTTGGAGGAAGGTGTAGTGGGGGGCTGTCATCAGCAGAAGTTATCTGAGTATCAGAACCTCAGTTACTGCACTGAGAAGGCAGGACTTGGTTAGAGGAAAACTGATGGAAAGAAGAAGGGCTTTGATACAGTGCTCCACAGCCTGAGAGTTGATGTCTCAGAGGCTGAAATTCAGTACATGGGTGCTGGCAGAGAGACCTGAGCCAGAGAAACTGTTAATGTTCTGTTGGCCAGTATATTTCCAGGCCAAAGTGAGAGATGAACTGCTGTTTGTTTGGAAAGCCTTTAACAGACTGATAGACTAGCAGAAAATCCCCCAAACTTTTTCCATTGAATGCTGCCAGGTGCAAACACCAGCATTGTGCCTGTAGCACGTGCATCAGGTGTGCAGGAAGGTGCTTTCTGCTGAGTACAACCTGCTTGGCCTAGGTTTCCAAGTAACAAACTGAGAGCCTGGAAAATCCAAGGCATCAGTCACCCTCTTCTAAGTCATCTTTCTGCCTTTTATCAGCTGAAGCCAGGACCACTGGAGGAGACTTATATAGCTACTATCCTGAGAGAAATCCTAAAGGGTTTGGATTATTTACATTCAGAGAGGAAGATCCACAGAGACATCAAAGGTAAGATTGGAGAGCTCAGCTCCCTTTCTTGTAAGGCATGTTAGTAACATAATACTGAGAGGTATTGTATTCACCATAATCTGCAAGGTTTCAAAGACTGTTTCTCAGTGCTGCTTTTCTCGTTGGGTTGCTGTTTTCTGAATCTGATGCTTGTCGCTGTATCACAACTCCTGCTTTTCCTATCCTTTGAGTAACAGTAAGGATCTGTAGCACTCCTCTGGCTCTTGGAATTTGGACAGTCAGGGAGCTAAAGCAAAGGAGTCAATGAAAGGCACACTCAGATATTAGCTGACTTGTGTCTGGACATTTGCTTTGCTGCTGGACCCCAGGGGTGTGTGTGCCGGGTGTTGCGGTTGTGACTCACAGCAGAAGTGAGCTGTCCTCATGCAAGGTTCACAGCCCTAGAAAATCAGGGCAGCTTGTGTCAGCTTATCCTGCTGCTGTTTTTTATAGTCAGTGGCCACGTGCAGTGTAGAGAGAGCTGGCATCTGCCTCTCAGACAGCAGTGTCCTAGCAAGCCCAGAGCATCAAAGGACTGCAGGAGGATGGAGGAATGGTGCTGTGGAGCTGGGCCAGTGCTGGATGCTCACTGCTCTGACCCACTGCAGGAGGAGGTGTGAGCAGGCAGGGCACAGGATGAGCAGGCAGGGCACAGGATGAGCAGGCAGGGCACAGAAACCTCATACAGGGAGATGGGGAGAAAAGATTTGGTTGTGTATGTGAGACTGTGCGTTTCTAGCACTGCAAGATGTGTAGGAGTGTTGGCTGCCAGTGGTGGGGAAATGCTTAAAGTTGTTAGGTAGGGTTTCAAAATGAAAACTCCTGCAGAAAACCCTAATTCCCACTTTTGCACAGTGTTACAGTCTTACGAGTGAGTGAGTGGGAACTAGTAAAAGAGTGGAACTTGAGCTTTTTAGAAGGGTCTGCTATTTAACCTGTGCTGAATGCTACTCTGGGAAAAAAAATCAAGAGCATTAGAGACTGTGTTGCCCTCCCTTCTTTGTGTGGCCAGGAGTCACATCTAATTGATGGTGTGGTGTGGCTCTTCACATCTATTCCCTGCTCCTACCTTAGCAATGTTCCCTTTCTGATCCAGCAAAGTGCATGGGCTTGTTCCCTGTTACCTGGTGGAGTTCAAAGCATGAGAGTGGGCCTGAGGCTGGAGATCCAGGCTGAGGGTTATCACTGGGTGAAGGAGGATGGCATGGGAGGGCTCAGCTCAGTATTCAGTTCTGTGTGGGCTGGAGGGGGTTCCTAGGCCAGCAGACTGAATTGCTTATTTGTGTGTACAGCTGCCAACGTGCTGCTCTCAGAACAAGGAGATGTGAAACTGGCTGACTTTGGGGTGGCTGGACAGTTGACAGACACTCAAATCAAGAGAAACACCTTTGTGGGGACCCCATTCTGGATGGCACCAGAGGTCATCAAACAGTCTGCTTATGACTTCAAGGTGAGCTGGGAGTAGGGAGTTGCTGCTTGGGGCTACTGTACATGAGGTGCTGCTAGAACAGAGACAGGGATTGGAAGTGCTGCTTACTGCAGGAATTACTCTTTTCTGTAATGATGCAGAGTCTGCTGGAGGTCTGTGTATTAGACATGAAATGCCCTATTAGATTTATGGGATTAGCTGTCCTAAAACTGTGCTTTTATGTTGTAGAATTGCTCCTTGTTGTTCTGTGTTCTTCCTCTTTTTCCAGGCAGACATCTGGTCCCTTGGAATTACAGCCATTGAACTAGCAAAGGGAGAGCCTCCAAATTCTGACTTGCATCCTATGAGGGTTCTCTTCTTGATCCCCAAAAACAACCCTCCAACACTTGAGGGTCACCACAGCAAACCCTTCAAGGAGTTTGTGGAAGCCTGCCTCAATAAGGATCCTAGATTTGTGAGTATTGCTGCCCATGTATGAATTTGGGTAAAGATCAGCAGAGCTCAAAAATTTCTTCAACAAGAAGGTTCCAGAATCCTAAAGAGAGAGAATTGCTGGGCTTACAGGATGGACACGTGAGCCTGGCAGGACCTTCCTCATGAGGGGATGTGGAGGGATCAGCACTGATCACTTCTGTCTGATGACGAGCAGTGGGACCTGAGGGAATGGCGTGAGGCTGTATCAGGGGAGATTTAGGTTGGACGTTGGGAAAAGGCTTTTCCCCCAGAGGGTGGTCAAACTGGAATAAACTGGAACAAGCTCCTAAGGACAGTGGTCATGGCCCCAAGGCTGCCAAGAGTTCAAGGAGTATTTGGATAACACTCTCAGGCACTTTGTTGGGGATTGGCAGCGTTGTTGGGGGCTATCCTGTGCAGGGCTAGGAGTTGGATTTGATGATCACTGTGCATCCCTTCCAGCTCAGGATACTCTGTGATTCCAGTTGAAGTCAGTGAGTTGTGTGTTCAGTGTGCAGAGATGGTTAGATGTGAAATGCTTTCCTTACCTGCTCCAGAGGCCAACAGCTAAAGAATTGCTAAAGCACAAGTTCATCACACGCTACACCAAGAAAACCTCATTCCTGATGGAGCTGATCGACCGGTTCAAGCGCTGGAAGTCAGAGGGCCATGGAGAGGATTCCAGCTCTGGGGATTCCGATATGTACGTACCTGTTTGCCATGGGGGGATGCCCCTGCTGCCCCAGGGTAGCCTACTGCAAACAGCTCAGCTCCTTTTCCCACCTGAGATCTTACCTTTGACCTTTCAGTTGTGGGAGCAAGTGAGTGCTGCCTGAAGGGCCAGGCTGTTACACCTCCTGTTCAGTGGGACTCAGTTCTCTGTTCTGGTCTTAACCTGGGGAGCCTCTTTGCTGAGTGCAAGGAATCAGAGTACTGATACAAAACATTTAGTCTGTGTGTAACCAGTAGAACAGGGCTCTTGTTGCCTGTATTTCATGCAGCTTTCATTAACTACAAGAGCTCCAGGCCTTAGTAACTGTGGCAAGGGCTGTGTTGGTGAGTATGTGTACTCAGGTAAATCTTGCACTGCCAAGCAGGACAGTCAAGTTATGGGTCTTGGGTGTGCAAAGGGCACTTCATTGAAGAATGGAGTCACAGAGCTGCTCTTCACCTGTAGTGGCAGTGACTGGAATGACCAAGGACTCGGGGAGATTGGCTTATAACATCTAAGTCTGGCTCCTCACGTTGTGAGCTTGGGTTGTCTTGAAATTCTCCTAAATTTACCTAGCACTAGAGACTTCTTCAAGCTGGCTGGATCAGAGAGGTGAATCTGGTGATTTGGAAACACAGTGTAGTACTTAGCTCAGGTCTCCTTGATGCTGGATATGTGCTGTAGAGACTGAAGTGCTTTGTCTTCAGAATTTTTTCTGGGATAGGGAAAAGCCTGAAGGCCTGCAGCAATATGGCAGTCAGGTGGGGAGAACTTGTGTTTCTGGAAAAGTAGGGGCAAGCCTCCAGTGTATGGGGGGAGGCTTTGTCTTGACTTTCCCCTTTTCATTTGCAGTGATGGAGATGCAGAGGATGGAGACCAGGGTCCAATCTGGACATTCCCACCAACCATTCGCCCCAATTCCTTGAGCAAGCTGCACAAAGGAATGGCTCTTCATGGTTCCCAGAAGGTCTGTGTGCTGAATGGTCTTTCTGAAGTGGACTGAACTAACATCAGCTTTTGGGTGTCTTGGGGAAGCCACCAGGCACTCATCTTCTGTCTGAAATTTACTTCAGTCTGGCACCAAGGGCTGGTGCTCCAGAGTTGCCTCTTCCACATCATCAGGGTACTGTGACTTGTGGCTTTCCCAAGATCTGGTGATGGGATTGTTGTGGAGGAGCTGTGAATTCACCAAAGGCTTAGTACTTCTTGTGCCCTGGAAGCTTTTGCTGGTGCTTGTAACTTCTTTTCTTGTTGCTTTCCAGCCTAGTGAGCCCATCAAGAGGCAGCCACGGTCACAGTGTCTCTCCACACTTGTTCACCCAGTTTTTGGGGAGGTGAGTAGAACCTTCTTGGCATCTCTGCTGGTTGGAGATGAAGAGATACCTGACATAGAAAAGTAAATGGGAAGGATTTGGAGAAGGGAGGTGGTGGTGAGGTGTCTAGTAGGATTAAGGGACTCTGAAGCATTTGTACTAGTTCAGAGGGCTAGACCATATGTGGGGAAAGTGAGTGTGTCCCTGGCGTGTCCTCCTGAAAACACTTGTGTTTGGAAGAAAGGCATTTCCCTTCTGGTAATCTGTGTTCTGGTGAGGACTGATAGGGAAGTATCTGTCTCTTACCTGCATCTGAGGCTTGTTAATGCCTGGGCAGCTCCAGACTCTGATGTCCATGGCTGAAGTGCAGCTCCTGTTGGAGCAGGTAGGTACTTGAGCCTGTGCCTGTCCACAGCAGAGTTACTGAGGGGAAGGTAGGTGGGTTAGAGCAGGAATTGGCTTTGCTGGTTCCTAGGCCTTTTCATGATCAGTGCAGACTGCTATTGGTAGAAAGCCAAGACCAAGGAGTTCCCTGCCATCTAGCTTCAGGAAGGCAGGCAGAGAAAATGTTTAGAAAACCTACCCAGTTCCCCTGCCTTGTGGTCTGGATGGGGCTGTGGAGTTGAAGTAAGAGCTGCCATTAACAATGGGATGGTGTCTGTATCAGCAGAGGTGACAGCTCACCTTTCCAGCTGGGTGATGTTGTCAGGGAAGAGGAGGATGATCGTAAGGAGGCTGCTGGCTATGAGCTTTTGTTGCTTTTTGCAGCAGAAGGACTTTGGAAGAAATCAATTAGATGCTGCATGTCAGGGTTCTGTTCTTGAGATGCTGGTGACAGACAACCCTTTCTCTGGTCCTGAAGAGTTACTCTTCTGGATCCTGATGGCATGGCCCAGCAGAGAGCTGTGCTTCTTCCAGGGACTTAACTCTTTTCTCAGGTCTGCTGCTGTGTGGAAAGAGGGTTTGCTGCATGGCAGAGGTCATTCTGAAAAATAGGCTCTTGAGACTGCTCTGCTTTGGAAACTGGGAATTTGTCTCACTGGCCTCTTCTGTGCTCCACAGGGCTTGACTTTCATGAGGCCAGTGACCTGGGTCTTGTAGGCCTAGTGCTATGAGATGAAACCACATTAAAACCATTGGGGTTTGTGATGCAGTTTGTTTGTGCAGCACAGTCACTGATGTCTGGGTCTCTGTTCAGTTTAGGAGCCTCCTGGGGCAGAGTGCTCAGGGCTGTGACTGTAAATGCATTTTTGTACTTTTCCTCACCTTGCTGCACCAGTTCCAGGCAGGAGGTGGCTTCTGGGACATTTCATTTCTGCTAGTTTGACTCCCTTGCCCCAGTTTGTTGATCCTCCTTTCATTTGATTAGACTTTTGCTGGCTCTGCAGATCTCACTGAAGGAAATGGGGAGCAGGAAGGGTCCTGGGCAGGCTCTAAAATAACCTGGCTTTTGTGTGCAGTAGAGGGGACTTGAAAGAAGACTTCTCCAGCTGAAATCTGCTTTGCTGCTGGTTGCATGTGTTATTCTTTGCTATTGGTAGGAAGCTAGAACTGAAAACTTTGTTGTCCTCACTATTGTATGATTGCATCTTGAACCAGCTAGGTTTGATCCCCTCTTTCCTAAAGGGGCTGAAGCTGCACTTTGTGAATGGAAATGTGACTGAGATGTTCTTTGTAATCTTTCCTCTACCTTCCCTGCATGGGTGTTACTGGATGTTAATGTTGAAAACAGCCCTTGAGGAGTCATTAACAGGTGTGGATAACTGCAAATCTGGAAACATTGTGGAACAGGGAGGTAAAAGGATGTTCAAGCCTGGTAAGGTTAAGCTCAGTGCAGTGCTCCAACTCTTGCAAGCCTCCAGAGAACTGCTCTGCAGTGGGGAGAGACAGCCCAACACACACTGCTGCCATCACAGGCTGCTGGGCAAGCTGAAGGTCAGGGGCTTGGCATCAAGGGCTGATGATGAACTGTCACCTCACCTCCAGGACAGACCCTGTGCTTATTCTGAGGTGGGCAGCCTTTGGTAGGTACACATCAAATCCTTGGCTTTAGCAGCACAACTGTTCTAGTCCTAAGAAATCTCTATCTCTATGTGTAACTGAGTTGCCCTCCACACCCCTGCCACTTGTGACTGAGCAGAGGTGTGTGTGGGTTGTTCCCACAGCTTTGTGGTAGGGACCAGGTGCCCCACTGAGGAGGCAGTGGCCCTTTTTGGCTGGGCCAAAACTGTTCCCAGCAGGCAGTTTGGTGCACAGGAATGACTGCAGCTGGGGATTAGCATTCACATTGTTCTGCTTTCCAAGAAAAGGTGAGCTCCAACAACAGAAAAAGCTGATCCTACAGTTGATGCAAAGAACTGCAAGGCTTATGTAAAGCCCTTTAATCAGCAGGGCCTAATGAGAGCTTAATTGAACTGGACAGTGGTAAGCTGGCAGATGTTGCTGGTTCAACAGGATGCTTGATTGTTGTTCAGCTCCTTGTGTGATGGTGTCCTGGGGAAGGGGCTGTCATAGCAGCAGCCCCATATTGTGGAAAAAGGTGGGGAACAGCTGCTGGGGGTGGAAATGTAGGATTTCCAACAACAGACTCCTTCAGGCTCAGCACCAGTGACCTGGCAGGCATTCCTTCTCAACAGAGCTGTAGCTATTTCAAATGAACAACTGGAAACATGTGCAAGTAGAGGCCTAGTCAGAGTGCACTGACCATGAGGGATGTCAGCTGAGGCAGATGCTGTGTGTGGAGGTCGTGGTTTGTTGTGAACTTTCTTCCCCTGCCCCCCTAGGCAAAGCTCTCTTAGAGAGGAATGTTGAAGGCCAAGGGGCTCAGGATCCCTGGTGTGGCAGTTGTCTTCCTTGGCCTCCCAGTCACTAGAAGCAACTCAAGACTCTCTTGTGGTTATTGAAAGTGGTGGTGACTAACTCCTGGTGTTGGATATATTCTGCCCTCCCTGCCTGTGAGCCTGTGTGTGTGTCTGGGTGCTGGGCTGTCATTAGCAGCAAAGGTGATTGTACTGCTTCAGTACACCTGGAGTTCTTTGTGCTGTTACTGCTTACAAGTTTTCAGGGCTGTTGGTCCATTCCTTATGACATTTAGTTTGTGTAAGAGTACATCCTGTTAGGTAAGGGCTTCAATTGCCATTAGTACCTGGAGGCAAATTTGAACCCCAGACTTTGGACTTCTACCTTCCTGACCATGAAATGAGCTTTTTTTGGTTCATTTGAGTGGAGTGTGGGTGCTCTCCTACACCCTGGTGGAGTCATAATAAGAGGGAAAGGCCCTTAATGTCAGTGCTGCACTTCTTGACCAGTGGTTCCTGCAACAAAATGAGACCTAATGCCCTGTTTCTGGGTTACAGCTCAAAGATAAGCACAAGCAGACTGGAGGCAACGTGGGAGCCATGGAGGAGCTGGAGAATGCCTTTAGCTTGGCTGAGGAGTCCTGCCCAGGCATCTCTGACAAACTGATAGCACACATGGTGGAGCGGGTCCAAAGGTGAGTGAGAGTCCTGACTGTGAGCTGGGTGGAGCTGGCTCTGGGCTCCAGGGCTGAGCAAAGGTCACTGCCAAGCAGCCAAGACAGACAGAAGTCAATATTGATGGCAGCTGCCTTAATAGTTCCTGTGGCACTTCTTTGCACTGCTTTCATTTCATGGAAACAGTTCTTTTGCCTCAGAAGCCTTTCCTCACACTCACAGGTTTCTGTAGTGTAGATGAATGTTGTAGGGCACAGAAAGATGCTGCTGTTCACCTCCATTTTGCACATACATTTATATACACATGATGTCCTGCTGGTCCCATTACCCAGGCAGCAAAGACTATGCAAAATCTCATTGGCATCATTTCTGGGATAGAAAGTTTCTGTTAATAAATACCTGTTACATTGCAAGGAATGTGCCTTAAAGCACAGCTATATGCAGCTTGTCACTGCTTGCCCACCTTCAGGTATACACAAAAGTAAATTTACCTGACAAGAATTATTTATTAAACCAGTGAAGGAATGTAGTCTGGTAGAATTTAGTTCTTTGCTGGGTCAAACCTGGCTCCACTGCTGGCACCAAGTCGAGTCACATCCATGTGTTGCAGGTACCAACACAGGTGACCTGGTCACAGATTTATCAGGCTTTATTTAACATCAATTTGGCTTTTCTCCCTTTCACAGCAGGCTATCCTAAATCTCACCCTTTCCTTACCAACAGAGAAACTTAACATTTGGCTCCTCCCTGGTTGACAGGCTGTAAGTGTTTTACCATACCAAAGGAAGCTGTTCTGTGCTCTGGCTGCCCCTATAAACACAACCCAAACTATACAGTCTTTACACCCTTGAACTTAGGCTTTCTAAGCATTTCTTTCTGGTGGGTTAAAGTTTGTGCCTTGTAACTCAAGTATTTATTGAGTAGGAGAGAATCATTAAGGTTGGAAAAGATGTCCAGGATTGAATCCAGCCTTTGACTGATCATCACTGTGTCAACTAGACCAGAGCACTGAGTGCCACATCCAGCTGTTTCTTGAACGTCTCAAGGGCTGATGACTCCCCCACATCTTGGACAGCCTGTTCCAGTACTTTACAACCCTTTCCATGAAGAAATTCTTCCTGATTCCCAACCTCACCCTCCACTGGTGCAGCTTGAGGTCATTCTGGACAGCCTGTTCCAGTACTTTACAACCCTTTCCATGAAGCCCACCTGGCTGTCTCCTCCTGTCAGGGAGTTGTGCAGAGCCACAAGGTTCACCCTGAGCCTCCTTTTCTCCAGGCTGAGCCCCTTTCCCAGCTCCCTCAGCTGCTCCTGGTGCTCCAGCCCCTTCCCCAGCTCTGTTCCCTTCTCTGGACATGCTCCAGCCCCTCAATGGCCTTGTCATGAGGGCCCAGAACTGGGCCCAGCACTCGAGGGGCCTCACAGTGCCCAGCACAGGTGGTGGTCACTGCCCTGGTCTTGCTGCCACACTATTGCTGACACAAGGCCAATAGCTGGCCACACATGCCAGCTCATGTTCAGCTGCTGTTGAGCAGCATCCCAAAGTCCTTTTCCTACCAGGCAGCTTTCCAGCTGCTTTGCCCCAAAGCTGTAGCACTACTGGGAATTGTTGTGACTGCAGTGCAGCACCTGCACTTGGCCTTGTTGAAGCTCACACCATTGCTCTTGGCCCAGCCTGTCCAGATCCCTCTGCAGAGCCTTCATGCCCACCCAGCTTGGTGACATCTGTGAATGTACTTAAGGGGACCCTCACTCTCCTTGTCCAGATCATGGATAGAGACATTAAACTGGACTAGTCCCAACACTGAGCCCTGGGGAACCCTTATAGTGATCAGTCCCAGCTGGATGTAGCTTCATTCCCCACCACTCTCTGGACTCAGCCAATCCAGCCAGATTTTAAGCCAGCAAAGTGTGTGCCTGTCCAGGCTGTGGGCTGCAGCCTCTCCAGGGGAATGCTGTCTGAGCTAGGGGACTGCATGCAGAGCCTTTCCCTCGTCCACTAATGGGGTCACCTGTCACAGGATATCAGATTGGTCGTGCAGGACCCACCTTTCCTAAACCTGTGCTGTCTGGGCCTGACCCCCTGGTTGTCCTCTACATTCTGCTGTCAAGCAAAGAAGAGCTGTAGACCAATTATAATGGCCATCCTAGAGGGCTTCTCTTTCTACATCATTGGAGCTTCCAAGCATATAAATCATGGGATTGTGTAGAGCCTTCATCTGATAATCACTTAACCCCAGAAAGGGAACACTCATTCTTGTGGCTGACCCATAGAGGTCACAGAAGGTGTCCTGTGATACCTGAGCCTCTGACTGAGCAGGAGGTGCACACAGAGGTGTGTGGGTGACTGCAGACAGGTGGTTGTTTCAGCATCATTCACTTCTGTCAGCCTAGAAATGACACTGCTGGACAGGGCTGAAGCACAAGATACTTGTTTTTTGAGGTGCTTGCAAAACCTCAAAGACCTGTTCATTTTCTTACCATAAAACACTAGTGCTGAAAACTTCTGATTAGGTTAAAACTGAATCTTGAAAGACTGAAGAAGTGTCAAACCACCTTGGCTTTTTGTTAAAAGTGCTGATTTTGTCTGTCAGGACTTTATCAAGCAAAACCTGGCAATGGGAGTGGGGACAGAGCCAGGCAGCCTGAGCCCTTCCCCCACAGCCCTGCTGTTGGGTGCCATTCCAGGTGGGAGCTTCAAGCAGGCCCCACTGAGCAGTTTGTTCCTTGTTCCCTGCAGGTTTTCACACAGTCGGAACCACCTGACCTCTGCCCGCTGACACTCACATTCCCTGCTGCTGCTCTTGTCAGGGGGGAAGGATCTTTTCCAGCTTCATAAGAACTACATCTCTAATCCAGACCACCATCTGCCGTTGGATGTGACATTGTGATGGACCCCAGGACATTTCAGAGCCTTCATGTTAGCCGTGTTTCCATGATAACCCAGGGTGGGGTTTGCAATGCAAGTACAATTCAGACCTTTTGCAGGACCTGAGATGGGTGGTCTAATTGTTTTTACAATGTAATCAATGCAGTTTTTAATTGTTTTCCTACAATGGATGTGTCCATTTTGGCTTGGTTTGATTCACAGCTTGTTTCTGGTAAATGCCTGGCTGCTGGAAAAAGGAAGGTTCTCTTCCATTGATGTATGTTTCACAGGCAAATCTGATGGGTTTAGTCTCCTGCCCTTCCTAAAGAAGTGTTTGTGAGCAGTCATGTGAGTGCAGGGATGTTGGGAAGCTCTCCAGGCATTTAGGGCCTCTGGGAGAGTGAGACTAGCTCTCCAGTTGTTCTGGAGGATCACTTCAAGCCCTTCACACACAAGTAACAAGGCTTTCCAGTGCTGCAGCTGATCCGTGGTTGCTCTTTCCCAGCCTGTCATTTCACAGGAGGATGGGTTTGCTGATTGTTCTTTTTTTGTCTCTGGGACATCATTTTGTATTAGACCTTAGTTCATCTACTTCAGGCAACAGCAGAACTTGCCTTGGGTCTCCAGGGAGCAGAAGGCAAAGTGGGGGTGTTTGCTGTGGGAGCTGCTGGAGCTCCTGTGCTTGGTGCTCCTGGCAGCTGCAGCAGCTGGACAGGCAGGCTGGGCAGTGCTGGTCTGAGCTGTGCAGGCCCACCTGGGATGGAAGGGTTAAAAAGGGGACTGGGGGGAACACAACAGCTGCAGACACCAGCAGGGCTTTGGTTCACAAGGCAGAGGGACACTACATAGCAGTTTTTGATGCAAGAACCTTCCTCTACAGGAAGACACAAACTGGATGGCTCACAGCAGTGTGAAAGGGCTGGGGATTCCCAAAAGCTGCTCTAGGCCTCCCTCTCTTTCTCAACCTTCCCTTTCTGGCTCCTCCTTCAGCCTGGGATCCAGACTCACTGCAGCCAGGGCTCAGCTCCTGTTGACAAGCTGGAGTGGTGTTTGGTAGCAGAGAAAATAAAATATCTACTGCTGTGTTGGCTGCTTAAGATATTCCAGCAGAGCCAGCCCCAGGAGCTTTGCTTTCTGTATCATACTAGTTTATAAAGCAAGTCTTTAATTCAGGTAAGCACACAGATCTTAAATCTACGTTTTAAAGGTCTAGAAAAAATAGACTTAGGAAGATAACCCCTGATAGCTTAGAGAGCTGCTCTCTAACTGAAAAGAGATTCCCATGAAGTCAGCAAAAACTCAGTCACCCAGATCTTTCTGTCTGGGTGTTTGGATGTGGATGATATGGCTCACCCCAGAGCCACTGAGAACAAAGGCTGGAGCTGTTCAGCATTTTTTTAATGACAGGCCACTTGGTTAGAAACAAGGCTTGATTTTTGGTACTTAGATTCAGACCTGCAGATTTTGAGTGCTGGGCTGCAAGTAGCTCAGGGGGAACCACACGTTCCCTGATCCTGGTGTATGGTGTTCACTTTACCTTGTGACTATCCTTTATTTATCCTGAGGGATAAATCCAGGCTCAGCAACACTATGAACTTGCACAGTAGAGAAGAGGTGCTGCTGTTGGCTCTTGGATGCAGAGCAGTGTTCTGTGGTGAGAGCCAGCTCAGAGCTTGCAGTTAGGAAGACCAGAACAAACCCACTTTTCCCTCAGGAGGAGAAGTTAATGTCTAGACAGGACGCTGGGAGAGGGGGAAGGCAGAGGCTGCAGGCCAGCACAAGGGCCCTGCTGCTTTTCAAGGTGCTGTTCACAGCAGTAGCAACAGTGTTGATAAGGTACCTGTGTCGTTACTCACATGCTCTGCAGTGTAACGAGGAAACTTTTTAAAGGAAACAATCCCCACACCCTTCGTCCAGTATTCAAAGCAACAATGGGTTTAGTTTTCAAAAACATTGAAAGGGATCTGCCACTTTCAATAAAGTAACAAAACAAATGAGGCTGGTGTAACTGTGTTATTAGGGGGAAGAGGATTGGTTCCAGCTGCTTTTCTCTGCATTCTTCTTGGTCTTCCCCTGCATCTTCCTCATGCATCTATAACAGAGACCCCAGAGACAGAGGCAAGTAACAAATAACAGCTGCAGGCATATCAGTCTCCCCTGCTGGCACTCCAGGAAGCCCACACTATTGGCAAAGTATAGCTGTGCACTGGAGCACACTGCACTGCGTTTTTTTGCTGGAGTTTGTTCATTATCTGCAGTCTTCAGACTCAGGCTTGACTGGCACCAGGGCATCTCTGCCTTCCTCTGTCTCACTCTGCAGCTGGGAGGGGCCCCAAGTGGGGCAGGGGCTGAACCAGGCAATCCTGAGCCTGTGTGATTCCACAGACAGGATGAACTCTTTGGAGATACCACTTTAATTGTGTTTAAACCCTTGTGACTGTCCTTCCCTGGGCAGGAACAGAGTGAAGGGCACAGTTGAGGCTGTGACCAACTCTGCAATGCTCCTCATCTGTTTTTGGAGCCAAGAAGGGAACTGATTGATGTACTTCTGACTGTGCTTTTTGGGGGGAGTTTTGCTAAATGCCATGTGCTCAGCTCAGCAGGCTGTTGCCAGGACAGTGGTGATGAGCTGGTTCAGTGCACAGGTTCAGTGCACAGGTGAGAATGCAGAGCTGGCTGGTGGGTGCAGTCTGTGATTGGAGTGGTGCCTGATGCCTTGCACAAATGCCAGTCTGGCAATTCCCAATCAGGCAGTAACCCTGCCCAGCAGAGGACTCGGCTCCTGGCACACCAGCCCTTGTCCACTGGCACTGCTGTGGTGGGGCCAGCATGAAAGAGTTCACTGGTGTAACAATCATTTCTCTGAGCAGGGAGGAGAAGGCAGCAGTCACCAGAACAGCTCTGGTCTGTTACGTTAAATGTAACAGGAGTTACTGCACCAAGTCTGGTTTCTTAAGCAGTGAAGCAGGACTGTGGTACCCTGGATGAAGCTCAAGCATGAAGAGGTAAAACTCACAGTGTAGGGATTGTTCAGCCTGGAGAGGAGAGGGCTCCAGGGTGACAAGGGGGGAATGGCTTCACACTGACAGGGCAGGGTTAGATTAGGTGTTAGGAAGAAATTCTTCCTTTTGAGGGTGGTGAGGCCCTGACACAGGTTGCCCAGAGCAGCTGTGGCTGTTCCTGGATCCCTGGAAGTGTCCAAGGCCAGGCTGGACGGGGCTTGAAGCAACCTGGGCTAGTGGAAGGTGTCCCTGCCCATGGTGGGAAGGGGAGGGCAGGGGGTGGAACTGGATGATCTTTGAGATAGTGAGACCATGGCTATCAAGCCGTGCAGTGCCCGCTGCATCTCCCCCTTACATACACCTTAGCACCATGGCAAGAAACTAATGCATAAGGATCTTTACATATTTTAATTTTTACTGGTTTAATTCTGTTCTTGCCTAATGTCCTGGTAAGGAAACTTCTCATGCTTTAGTTAAGACAAAAATACTGCTGGAGAGTTCTGGAAAAATAAAATACTTCACAGAACTGATACACCACTGAAATCCTCACCATTTTTAAAGTTCACTGACGTAAGGCATCTGCAGTTTTGCTAGGAATAGCAATGGTTTTGGCTTTTCTAGCCTGAGCTCCTGCACTGTAAATGCACAGACATTTGAGCTCAGCATTCTCAAAGCAAGAAGGGACTTCAGCTGCCTGCTGCCCTTCCAGAGGCTCCTGATTTAGAGACCCCCACCTCAGCAGTTGCATCCTCAAGAGAGATGGTTGAGCTGTGGGTTCAGCACAGAAGCAGCTAAAGGATCATTCACTCACTAGCCCACAAACCTTAAGGGAAGACTCTTGCTCACTGTGGGGCAAGTGGCACTCAAGCTCCACAAAGGCAGCTCTGCCATCTCCTCCACACCATCCCCACTGTGGATGGAGAGCACTTGGTACAGGGGGAGCTGAGATCCAGAGTCGTGGAAAACTACAGAGTAACTTGAACCTGGGATGGTGGGCTCAGGAATGGGGATGGGGAGCTCAGGAATAAGAGGCTGAGAGAGTTTTATACCAAGATGCTATTTACTTTGAACAGTCATATTCAGCCACAGTGTAACATGTCTAATCAATCCACATGGATACACCTACAACAGGTAATTAAAAAAATAATAAATGAAGACGCTAATAAATTAAGTACATTTAACTTCGATGGGACAATGGTCGTGGTGACAGCGGTGCAAAGGCTGGGTCTGCAGTCACTCCTCTAGGATGCAAATGCCAAGCAAGAAAAGCCCTCTGGATTCCCCCCCCTTCAGCCCTCATCCCACATATGCTTGAGACCATAACTGAACACTTGTGCTGGTCTTTGTCCTTCCCATTGTCCCTTGGGATCTCCACATTGCTCCATCCTCACAGCATGCAACACTTTCTTTTTGCTTCCACTGCTTCACTGCACTGTTCCTTCTGTTAGAACACAAACATTCTTCTATCTAATATAAATCAGAGTCCCCACAGCCCATCAAAGCCACGTCCAACAGCATCTTGTGGCACTTAGCATATGTCAGTCCTTCTGTGGAGGCACCCAAAGGTGACAGCTTTACAAAAGAGAACAAGCTGCAAACATTTCAGATTTAATACAGAAATTTAATAGAGTCTACAGACACTAATGCTCCATCTGGAATCCAGTGACTTTTACACCTTCATGAGAAACAGAAGATGGCTCCCACCCTGAACTGAAATAGAAGATCAGGGATTTTCAGAAGTCTTTGTATGACAAAAGCACAAGCAACAGTGACTTTCAGAGGCTTGTTCTCCTACAGTGCTTAAATGCCTTGAAAACATCACCCACACCAGAGTGGAGAGTGTTTGCCATCCCATGCCTTACTTAACTCCTACTACAGGATAAAGAAACTGGAGCTGTGATATGAGAATAGTGATTGAGCTCAGAGGACAAACCATGCACCCCCCAGCACCGATCCACAACACACCAACACCTCGACAGCTCAGCAGAGCTTCAGTCTTCCTGCTTCCCTGGAAAACTGCTGCCTTGGCAGCTCCTGAGGAACAGAGCTGCACTGTCTGTTCAGAAGGAGCTCTGTGTGTCCCTGTTTGTCTGAGGCAGCTGTGCCAGCAGGCTGATGGTTACAGCAGCAGGACAGGTTGTGCTGCCAGCCCCATGGAGCACCTGGGACAGGGGAGTCTGGGAGCCCTGGCACCCACTGCTGCCAGCCAGCTGCACCACTGGAAGCTGCTGGTTTTCTCCCATGTGTGCTGATCATCCAGTCAAAATGTAAAAAGAAGGTGGTGCCTGCCTTCAGGGCAGGGGAAGGTGTCACTGTACAGGTACCATGGAACAAGAACCCTTCCCCGATGTGTGCACACTGCAGCACTGCTGTTGTTGGGTTCTCTAGGTAGGTTCAGCTGGAACAGACTTGACCCTCTTCCACACCATCAAGAATGGATGTGATCCCTGTCTGCAGCTCCCTCGTTCCCATTTTCCATACTGGGGGGAATGAGCCTCCTGGGTCTTTGCTTTGTCAACTCCAGAGACTCCTGTTCCCACCTGCTTCTTTTGTTGGTGTTGCCAGCAGAGATCCAGCTCTGCCCCACATCAGTCTGTGTGAGTGTCCTTCTCCTTGGGGAGCAGCAGGCTCGACCTGGCTGGAGAGCTGGTGGCTCTTTTGATCACCTCCATCCACCTGCCAAGGAAAGACACGAGAAATGCTCAACCCTCACTCACAGGTAATCTTGTCCTTTGTTATGAGCTGTACCCTTTCCCAAACCTCCCAAGACAGCCATTTTCTTTCTTTTACAAGTCTTCTGGAAGATTAACTCTTCAAAGGGACAGCGTGAGATGTGGTAAATACCCTGCAGAACGTGGTTGCCTGTCCAAGTAAAAAGTCTACAGTGCTCTGAGGTCCAGAGAACTCTCATGAGAGCTCACTGTGTTTTCTCCTCAGTGTTATCAAGGATGACAAACTGATAAGAATTATTGCTTTTCTTAACAATAAATTAGGAAAGAGGTAACAGCCTTGCTCATGTGGAAGAAAGCAAAGCAACAGTGAAAAAAGCAAGACAAATCCACTGTGCATTGGACATTTTTCCCTTGAAATCCCTACAAGAGCCCAGTGCATTAAAAAGCACAACTTATGGCTTGGGTAGCTGATACCTCAGCTGTTCACAAGTGTGTGACACTCTCCCAAAGAGGGGGGACATGTGACACCTCAGTAAAACCACATTCCAAAACAACCAATACCACCCTGCACAGCAGGACCCAGTGCAAGGGGTCTCAACACAGCAGCCAAGTTTTGTAGGTGGTGCATTTCACACAGTTTGGACCCTCTGTGTAAGCCCCTTGGAGCAATTAATTGTAATTATAGAGGACAATAATAAAATGTAATTACAGAGAAACCAGACAAGTGAAAGGGAGCCCTGCACTTGCTGCTCTCAGCCGTGTGTTCCCAGAAACGGAAGATGAAAACCAAAAAACTCTTTACAGAAAATCTGTACCTGAAAATCTGTACAGAAACTCTTCACCTGAAAATGTGACTCCCAAAGAGCTGGTGGAGCTGAGCGCCCCATAGCCCTTCCCCTCCCACATTCCTCCCTGGCTCCAAGGAAGTCCCAGGCTCCTGGCACAAAGCTCAGCTCACAGCTCTAGGTGTATCCCCAGCTCTCCCACACGCAGAGGAGTGTTCTGTCAGAGAAGGCATCTCCAAATGTATCAGTGGGGAGAAGAAGGGAATGTTATTCCTGAGAATGTGCTGGAAGATCACTCAGACTAGGAGGAAAGAGAGGATGGGATGACCAACCATTGAGTTAAGAGCAGGTTATAAACCAAGACAGAGAAAACAGAAAATTACCTCTCAAAGGTGTATTTGCTCTCAGCCCTGAAGAAATACACGTGGGACTTGAACTGCAGCTTGAAGACATAATCCTTCTGAATCCCATCCGCCTCCACAGGGCAGCTGACTGTGTATCCAAGCAGGGGGAGGCTGGCCAGGGGATAATCATCCTGCAAGAGCCCAAGAGCCCAGCCCTGAGTGCAAGGCACCCCTGCCACGCAGCCCGTGTGCCACAGGTGAGGGCTGGGCACTCTTGTTCAGGAGACAACAGGAGAGCTCTTCTGCAAGGCCACCAACAGCTTATAATTAAACCTTCCCCCAACTCTTTTCATTTTTATTTATAGTTATTTGCTTCTGCTCCTCTGCTCAATGTTGCCTCCTGAGCTCCCTCCTCCTTCTCTGCAACCTTTCTATGGAACTCAAAGCACAGATCTGACAAAAAAGGTAAAGTAACCCTCACAAAAAAAATGTGCCCTCAAGGCAAGGAGCCAGAATAACCCAATTACTGGGCTAATAAATGCAGTTTATTTGGTTAATAAGATGAAAAGATTGTGCTGCACCATGGTTCATTATCAAGCAGGTGCTGAATGCACCATGGGCAGAAAAATCCCTGGAGCCCATCAGGCTGAGCTGAAGCTGAAGCCCAGCACAGAGGGAAGAGGGCAAAGAAGGTCCAGAGGCTGCTGTGTCCCTCACATCCTTTAGTCAGTGCATGAGGAGATGTTTCTCCCTCACCCACAGGTCATCAGTACCTTCAGAACTGGAAATTCTGGTTAAGTTCCACAAGAAGTGCCCATAGCCTTTCAGAGACCAGCTTCCTTCTGAAATCCCTCTTCTTCCCCTTGTTACTCTCCTTCAAACAGCAGTGCTTTGTCTCTGGAGCTGAAAGTCAAGGATCCCCAGGTCCTCCCACCACCCTGACCATCATCCCCTCCCCTACACCTGCCCACCTGGTGTGTCTTGTAGAAAAACAAGCAGAAGTTGGTGAAGACGACCCACAGCTTCTGCCAGCCATTGCTGTTCTTGAACTTCCTCAGCAGATACCCAGAGAGTTGGTTCTGGCACAGAAGGAAAAGAGAACTCCCATGAAATCACAGGCTGCCACCCTGCTGCAGATAAACAGCCCAACACTGCTCCTGCACTTGCTCCCTGCTGTCAAAGGCCTCCAGGTGACATGGTGACAGCCACCGGGGTCCATCCCTTTCAGCCACCCTTTCTTACATGCAGAAAACCCACACGAAACACACTGTGTGAGAAGGGGAATAAGGCAGGAGAGGAAACAGGGGGCTGGAGAGCTGGGAGACAAACAACACGTGGCAGCTACACACAGCAAAGCCAGCGTGGAAAGGGGCTGCAGGGGGGAACAGCAGGAGTCAGCCAGCAGGATAGGGAAACCTATGGCATGCAGTGACAGCACAGGAATTTTGTAATTTGAGAAAAAGACAGGATACATGGCAGATTTACAGAGAGAATCATTTTTTGAGGCATAAACAGGAGGAAATCCTGCCTTAACAATGCAATGGTACACGTCTGCCTCTGAGGATGAGGATCCTCACATGGGCAGTTAGGAAGCAGGACATTTTCTTGGGCATCCCATGGCTCCTCCCCACCAGCACAAAATGTGAGAGGCATCTTTACCTGGATCATGCACAAGTAATCAGACAGGGATAGGCTCTGGTTCCGGTACCAACAAACATGGGTGATTGTGTTGGGCCGTTGGGCCTGGCCCAGCAAATAGCGAGGAGGAAGCTCTGGAGAAACAGCAAGAGAGCAGAAAACTGAGCAGAGAAAGGGGGAGAGAAAGAGAAAAACAGAATGTTAGGGTGAGAGGAGTGATGCAAGAAAGGTGGCTGTCAAAGGAAAATGGATTGTGAAAAAAATGACAGGTTAGAACATGGAACAGATCAGAGTGAGACGGAGTGCAGGAACTCAGACATTCAATCCCAGAACCTGTAGCAGGGTGGGCTTGTTATCCATGCACAGAACTGTGAACTGGTGTCTTTCCCAGGGTGCCAGCAGGGAAAGGCCTGTCCCCTCCAACAGAAACAGCAACAGAAGCCAGCTCAAGTGCCCAATGTCTGTACCTCAAGCCCAGGTCACATCTGTAGCACTTCCCTTACCAAGCTGATCTACACGGTCTCTCTATCAGAAAAATGCAGGAGCTGCAGGGCCCAAACTTAACTCCAGTTAAACAAGTGCTTCAAAAGCAGGGCAGGACAGGCAGGCACAGACACATGCTGCAGCCCCCTGCCCCATTGCTTTTGTCAGGTTAGTGACCTCTTTTTTCTCTCCATGTTATTTAGGGTCCTTCCCACTTCTGGAAGTTTTCCAAGCATGCAGCCTCCAGGAAGGTTCCTTCTTACCCTGCCAAACTGCTGCCTAAAGTAAAACTGTAGGGTTGGTGCAAGCAGTGTAAGGAGGGCTGAGCTGATCAGTCTCGAAATCTGCAGGATGCAGTGCCCAAATGTGCCACCAGTGCTGCCTTGCACTGTGAGTAACAGCAAGACCACAGGTATCAGTGGCTCAAAATCCCTACAAGGTTTGGTGGAAGGGACCTTAGAGCTCATCTGGTTTCAACCCCTGTCATGGGCAGGGACACCTTCCACTAGACAGGGTGCTCAGACTCCCATCCAACTTGTCCTTGGACACAGAATGAACATCTCTGCTCAGCATGAAATGATGCTGCCATGGAAAGACAGTTGGCTGCTCAGACCTGCCAGCGAGGGAAGAGCAGAGAATTCCAACTGAACTCCCTCTTCTTTAATTCTGGATGCAGTACAGCAGCTAACCAGAGCTCAGTACAGCACAGTCAATCCCTAAAGGAAAATATCATGGATAGGGAACTCATAATCATAGAACCACTAAGGTTGGAAAACACCTCCAAGATCATCAAATCCAACCTTTGACCAAATCCCACTGAACAATCAGGCAAAGTGCCACATCCACACATTCTTTGAACATTTCTGGGGACAGTGATCCCACCACTGCCCTGGGCAGCCTGTTCCAATGCTTAACCACTCTTTCTGTGAAGAAATTCTTCCTGATTCCCAACCTGAACCTCCACTGTGCAGTTTGTGGTCCTGCCCCTTGTTCCCTGGGAGCAGAGCCCAACCCCCACCTTGCTGCACCCTCCTGTCAGGGAGTTGTGCAGAGCCAGAAGGTTCTCCCTGAGCCTCCTTTTCTCCAGGCTGAGCCCCCTCAGCTGTTCCTGGTGCTCCAAACCCTCCCCCAGCTCCACTATCATTCTCTGGGCACACTCCAGCCCCTCCATGTCCTTCTTGTCATGAGGGGCTGTAAACCGACCCAGGATTTGAGGGGCATCAGCAGTGCCCAGCACAGGGGATGCTCAGTCCTCCAGCAAGCAGGATGAAACCCAAAGGAGAGATTCAGCCCCAGGATATCCTGGGTTTCCTTTAAACCTTCCCTGCTTTGGCCCCACTGCCGAAGCAAAGCCCTGCTGCCCGGAGAGCGGAGCGTGAGCACGGACACACAGACAGGCACAGAGGGGACAGCATGCAGCGGTGCTGGAGGGCCCAGGCTCTCCCTGCACACACAACTGCTGCCAAGGCCACGAGGGAGATGGAGGCCAGGGCAGGATGGACAGAGCGGGGCAGAGCAGCCCTGGGTACCTCGACGGCCACACTGTGGTCGGTCATGGAGACGCTGGTGTTGCGGTACCAGCACACGTGCATGGTTGTGTTGGCACGGTGGTGGCTCTGCCTGTCCAAGGAGCTACGAGAGGAGTGAATGTCATCTTCGGACTCCTGTTCTACAGAGACCTCATCAGAGGATCCTGGGGGAGGAGAATTGGGTAGTGGTTTAAGAAAACCGTGCAATACAAAAAGCGAGAGGAGCTGGGATTCCTGAGCCAGGCGGTTTTCTCTTGCCATGGTGCAGTTTTAAGTGTGTCAAGCTGAACTGGTTACACAGCTCCTACTCTAAGCACATCAGTCTGGGTTTCACTGCTCAGCTCTGCCTGGGGCAGCTGACTCACAGAATCAAAGGATGCTTTGGGTTGGAAGGGACCTTAAAGCTCATCTGGTTCCAATCCCCTGCCATGGGCAGGGACACCTTCCACTAGAATAAAATCGCAGAGTGGTTTGGGTCAGTCCTGTGTCAAACAAAAATGACCACACTTCATCTTGAGTCAAGGAACAGAACAAAGGTCTCCAAGAAAAAATACTCCATGTTTCAGCACAGCCATAACACCCCTAGACAGGCACAGGAATACTGGGCTGTAAAAGCTGACCTCCAGAGACACTACATTTCAGACAAAAAAATTCACCACATGGTTAAATTGAGAAAAATCTACATAAAGGGTGACTAAGGACCTTATAAAATTAACAACTCTGCAATGGGAGCATCTCTGCTGCATTTAAAGCTACCTTGAGCATCAGTCTAGGAAGACAAGCATATCTCTTTTGATTAAAACCAAAGCTCAATTAATTCTCCATTATCATAGGAGTTATAAAAACACGTCATTTATGTCATCAAACTCACAAAAGGAAAAGCAGAAAACAGGACAACTGCTGCTTTTCTAGGAGGCAGGGAACACCACTTACTGTTGGAGCGGTTGCACACGGAGTTTTCCAGAAGCATCTCGGATTTCTCAGTAGATTTCTTGGCCATTTCAATTGCTACATTTAAATCTTCCATCCACTTGCCCATCTCCAGGCGGGTACTGCAAGGGAAGCAGTGGGAATGGGGATGTGCCAGCCCAGAGCTGTGCCTGTGTGCTGAAGGCACAGGTCACTACCCAAAACAAGGGACAGCAACCTTTCATTAGATAAATAAAACCAAAATTAGAATTCCTCCAAAGCAGGAGCTTTCCAGAGAGGAAAGTGACCTCATACAGCCTCCACCTCTATATTCAAGCCTTGAAACAAGACTAAACTAACAATTAAACACTTGGACTTTACAGCAATGAACAGACAGCTGGCAGGGGTCAGGAGAGGAATTCTGGAGATGGAGGATATGAACCATGATATTTTGAAGGATAAATGGCAGCCTGAAGCACAGCCCATCTTTTAAAGGGCATCTGGGATGTACCTGACATCTCAAGCAAGTAAAACCCAGAGCAAATGAAGAGGAAATTTCCTTCCTTCCTCCCAGGATCCACTAAAGGTGAGATCTTCCCAGTCCTTCAAGGTGTATCTGTATCCACAAGGATGCAACAGTGGCAGGTTTGGCTTTAGACACAGCCACAACATTTCTTTGTTTTGGTAACCATCTCTTTTTTCTGAATTTTTTTAATTTAGACTGAAAATTGCACACATGGTCCAAGCCTAGCAGCAATTTTTGGTTTTGACAGGTAACCTTTGAGCTATTTTAAAGTCCTGACAAGGTAAAAATGCTATTTATTTTTCCAAATTTAAGAATCTTTCAAGCACCTTATGACTCTGAGAAATGGCTGATCTTAAAAAAAAATGCATTC
The DNA here is from genome assembly GCA_013399915.1 of Illadopsis cleaveri. Classification (NCBI taxonomy): domain Eukaryota; kingdom Metazoa; phylum Chordata; class Aves; order Passeriformes; family Timaliidae; genus Illadopsis; species Illadopsis cleaveri. The sequence goes on along the minus strand of VXBB01004578.1, from coordinate 286,446 downwards.
TCAGGTGTTAGGTTGGAATTAAAAAAATACATCTGCATACCAAAAGTATTGGCTCCTGTGCCATTACACACCTGGTTTATAAATATACTGTAGTGGTTATTTTTCAAGAACAGGTCATCAAGCAGTAAAACCCCTATGATTTAAGGTTGAGATTTAGTGCTCCCACCCTGCATCATTGGCATTCCTGATTCCAGCTGCCTCTTCACAGCAGACTTGCAGAAAGACAGAAACTCCTAAAGCTGACAGCAGGTGTAGGAGACATCCGAATTACAAAAAGGCACCAAACTCACTGCACAGGGATCATTTAGGCTTAAAAAGGATTGGTTTTATTTCCAAGTCAGCCTTTAATTTTTCCTCTCCCCATCTTCCTCCATCAGATTCTGCAGGAACTCTCCCCTCCTCACAGCAATTCACATGTCCTGACTTTTAATTCTTTTGAGTCTCTAAAGTATTTATATGTTTAGATTTTGTCTCCTGAAGTGATTTGAAGGCTGACACTGGCAACTCCCAAATAAACAAACACAATGGCAACCTTATTGCTGCTCTTTGTGTTTTGGGTCAGATAGAAANGAATCACAATTCCTCTCCTGCCCACTTTGGGGATCAGCCCAGGATAAACTACTCCTTCCCAAAATTCAACATTGAAAAAGGAGTTATGAAGAGCCCTGGGCTTATTTTGAAGTCCAGAGGATGCATGAAACACCCCTCTGGCTCTGCACCACCTGAGCAGTAACTTTCTGCAGAAGGAATCCATCAAAGCCACAGGAAAACTAGGATTACCTGGCTGCCACCACTATGGTTTTCTGTGCAGAATAGATTGTGAAGCAGTGTGGCACAGACCATTCGTTCTCACTCTCCTCCACCTGCAGGAAAAGAAAAGATATTTCTCATCAGTGCTCAGTCACCAATAAACACTAAAACTGTCCTGTGCTGGCTGGGACTGGAGTCAAACAGGATTCCAACCTGGCTGCAGGTAGTGCAGAACAGCAACTCTCTGAAGAATACCACCTACTTTCAAGACTATTTTGGCTCTATACAAAAATCTATGATGTGCTTCTACTGCAGGGACACAACATCACTTCCAACAGGGCAAGGAAAGGAAGGGCTTGGAGCAGATTTGGCTCCACACTTACCGGGGGGTCCAGCACTATCAGCTGCAAAGCAAAGACAGAAAGAACAATCCTGTTAGAAAAGGTGTGGGGAGACAGGAGGGTTGATTGCATGCCAAGGTGTGTGCTGGGGGACAAAACACCAGGATAAATAAATCCCTGTTTTCAGATCAGCCTCTCACAGCAGTGTGGAAATGAATGGGCAACAGGGTGTGCTCCAGCTGTTTTGCTAATGTGGAAGGAACAGACTCATCACCTGCAGATAAAGAAAGCTCTGTTTGACACATGTCAAGGTCCAATTGCTGTTTGTGGCTTTGGTCCCTGTGCCCTGAAGGAATTCCTCAACCTGCCTTAGGCAAACCATTTCCATAACCCTGTGATGCAACATGGAACCACTTACCAACATGCCATGCAGAGAGAGGTGTCCGTGGATTTTGAACTGATTTGTGCCTGTGACCCCTTTGCTTGTGTACAGTAACATATCTGAGAACTGGAAAGGCAGGAAGAGAACAATCAGTGTTCTGCAAGCAGCAGGCAGGGCCAAGGATTTTTTGACATCTCTTTTAAAAATCTGTTCTTTAAAGGCCACTGTAGATGCATGAAAAAATGTCATTTCTCAGTCAGTTTGGCCAACTACCCTTCAAACCTCTCTTCACTTATAAGAGAGGAAATCAAATTTTTAAATTCTGATAAAACTCTGTGCCATTAAGGAACTGAGTTGACCAGAGAGTAGTGCCAAAGCCACACCCTCTAAAAACATTGCTTAGAGTGAATTTTCAGTCTCAGGTGCTGATTTTCAACACAAGCCCATGAAAACACACTTCCCCAACAAGTTCACCTTGAGGACTCTGGGTTTATAAATGTCAGAAGCAACACTCACCAGAAAGAACATCCGCTGCTGTAAGCCCTTCTTAGTGAGCTTGTACAAGCAACCTTCCCGGATAAACTCCTGCAGTGGAAAAGAAAAAGTTACATAATGTTTGATCTCTCCTGACTCCAGGGAATTGTGTTTTCATCCCAGAGTACACAGATGTTGATTGGTGCCCAGCAATGATCACTGACAGATTTCTTAGAGGCCTGATGACACTTTCCTTCCTTTTTTGTGACGTGAATCAGCTCCTTGCTGCAGCCAGCATTTAAATCAGTGAAGGAAGAGAAGGGAAAGGAGCAGAATTCCTGTTGGACACCAGCAGTTCACCTATCACACTTACATCCCACTGCAGTGACTGCCATAGCATCCCCAAAGCACATGCGATGCTCCTTTGTATTTATGCCCAGTACATCTATCAAAAACAAAGAAACAAAACACCAGGCAGGAACTGCACAAACTCCTGTAACACAGAGGCACCCACACCAGTTTAGCCCAGTGCTGTGGCTCTCACCATCCCTCTGTTCTCTGAGTTTGCACCAGGCAGACACAGGCAGAGCTGGGAGTGGATTTCCAGTATGACACACCAGTTCCCACTCACACACAGAGCAGCACACCCCAGTGTACCCAGTATCTGCACTGGACACACAAAACTGCAGCCAGAGTTTCAGCAGAGGCATTTCTGATCTATCCCTCAGAATATCACCAAGGTGATGATCCCATCATCCATGGCATTCACTAAGAGACAGTCACATGAAGCCTTTGCAGTTGTCCCATAGAGCAGAGGGGCAGAGATGGCAAATCCATGCTTCAAAGGCACTTCCTTGGAAATAAAACCAATAAAGGCTCTAAAAACTAAGCAGAGGCACTTACCCTGCCCGGTGCTGTGAGATTGTCTATCCCAATCAGGTCGTGCTGCAGCTCTGTAAGCTTCTGGAAATTTTCCAGGCGGATGAGGCTGTTCTGCAGCTGTGAGGTCATTTCTGTGACTTCCTTCAGTGCATCTGTGTGGAGAACAGCACCAATGGGACCAGAGCTGAGCAACCCAGGCCACCCATTCCATCCCTGGAAAACTCAGTCTGAAATTTAGAGCCAGTTTTAGAACAGAATGGTTCATATGGAAGGGACCTACAACGATCACCCAGTCCAACTGCCAGCTTCTTTAAGTGTATTTGAAGAGGAGGATAAATGGAACAAGTGACTTCACAGCATTTCCTGCACTTCTGGAGATCACTCTGTATCTCATATTTTGCTTAAACAAAAAGTATTTACCATGTAGCTGAAAGTAAATAAAAAAATCAAACCAAACTATTTCTGCCAAAGATTACTTTGTCAAGAATGGAATTTACTACACATGCTTCTGATGCTACAAACAAGCATTTCTTGGTCACATTTTTACATCTAAATGACAAAAAGTTTGTTTAAAACCTACTCTTTTTTTTTTTTCCCTGCTAGGAGACAAGAAAAGGACTAATTTTCCAGCTTTGGTTGAGGTACTGGGGTACATAATGAGAAAACCACTTCCTGGAATGCCAGGAAAAAGCATTGAATTTGTGGACATTACTGAACATAAGTGAAGCTAAGTGTCCAAGGCCAGGTTGGACGGGGCTCTGAGCATCCTGGTCTACTAAAAGTATCCCTACCCATGGTGGAAGGGGAATGAGATGAGTTTTAAGGTCCCTTTCAACCCAAAGCATTCTGAGATTCTCTGAGTCTGTAATTCTTGTCTTCCCAGGGCACAGGCAGAGTTGTGGATGCCCATGGGAAGGGCTTGGCTGGGCGCTCACTCACTCCGGCAGTCGGCGAAGTCCCGGTGCTCTGCTGTGTAGTGCTTGCACAGCCTCCCCAGGATCAGCTTGTAGTGCATCAGTCTCTGGATGGGTTTGAGCAGAAAGGTGTTGAGGGGCAGGTAGCAAACCTTCTGCAGCTCAAACTCCTTATAAACCATCTCCAGCTTCTTGAGGCGTTTGGTTGCTTTCTCCAGTTCCGTCAGGACCTCGTCGTGCTTCTGCAGGTAACTGGTGAACTCCTGTGGAATTGCACAAAAAGTGACTTGGATCAAAGGAAGACAGTCTTTTACAATTAAAGGAAGTGGCAGGCAGCTCCCAGTCAGGGTCAAAATAAGTGTCTGTATGGTATTGTGCCTGTGCCTGCTGGGAATACCAAATGCTGGTGGTGGAAATAGCAGTCCCACACTCCTGTACTCCCATTCAAGCCACTGGTTTTAATTAAATAATTACTCCACTACTACAGCACTAATGTAACTGTCCCACAGAGGCACTTTGCTCCAAATAAAGTTGGCTTCATTTCAGAAGAAATTATTCTGCCTTTAAAAATATGTATATTTTTAAATTCAATAACCCTGTGAATCAAGGCCTCAACAGCGGAGCTGAATAAATAATTTTTCTTTGTTTTCCACTGAATAACCAACAAACACCTTTTCTCAAGGTAAATGTAGGTGGCTAAATAAGCAACAGTGATACAAAACTTTCCTGCCACTATTTTACTATGTTTTCTTTTTAAATTGTTTCTCAGCAATAACTGTTTGCAAGTTACTTCAAGATTGACTGAAAAAGAATAGGTTTGGGNGGACTGCACGTGATGCAAAGTGATTCAATCTGCTGCAACAGATTGTGTAAAACTTGCACCCCCTCCAGGGCAAGTACCTGGGCATTTNAAATTCTTCCCTGTAAGGGTGGTGTCAGATACTAGAATCTGATAGTTCATTGTTTAAACATTGTTAGGAACCTTTTGCCTGTTATGGCAAAGCTGTATAAAGAAGCTACAACCACAGGAGCCCAGCCCTCCCTGAAGATGCCTGACTGGAACTTTGGACTGTGAGTTAAGATGCCGTGATAAGATAAAGGGAAAGCTATTATTCAATAATCATGGCTCTAGGGAGAAGTAAACAAGGCAGAGGGAAAAGAATACATGCCCAAGAAAGCCAAACCCAGCAGAAAATCATTGTGGGTGGGGTTGGGTGGGGGAGGCCATAGCCCAAGAGGCCAGGCTTGCACAGAACGCCCCAAACCAAGGGGNCCCTTCCTTCTTCTCTCTGCTATTTACTATTAAATAAAGCCCACACTATTGACTTTGGCATATGGTCTCGTTTGCACCTTCAGAAAAGCAGAGGCACTTCTAATAATTTTAAGAACCAGACTGTAACAGGTGGGGAGGCCCTGGCACAGGGTGCCCAGAGAAGCTGTGGCTGCCCCTGGATCCCTGGAAGTGTCCAAGGCCAGGCTGGACATTGGGGCTGGAGCAACCTGGTGTCCCTGCCCATGGCAGGGGGTGGGATGAGATGTATTTTAAGGTCACTTCCAACCCAAACCCTCCTGGGATTCTGTGATTAATAGAAATATGAACCCTGAGCTCTGATCCTTGACAAAACAAAATAAAACAGAACAAAAACAAAACACAACATCTCAATAATCCCCAAATTCCAAATCTTGACTGTGGAATATCTACCTTCAGAGTGCGCATGTTCCTGAGCATGACATCTCCGATGCGTTGATAATCCCCTTTCACCTGAGCATTGCTTCTGCCTTCCCTGGAACACACATGAGGAAACAAGGAGGCAACATACATAGGGGATCAAGAAATTCCTGTTTTCTCCCTCCAACTTCCCTGTCCTAATTCAGGACATAATCTTTAGCCATTTGACATTCCTATTTCACTGTTCAGATTGAAAATTTGGTACATTAAATATGGATGCAGCACAGAACAGCAAACAAAGACATGCTTAAAAAACTGAGAAAAGACTAGAAAGGAACTTGTGTGAAAGTCTATTTGAGAGTTTTATGTTTCAGAGCTCCACATAAATGTCACAACACAACCCCACCTGATTTTGTGAGTTTGTTTTTGCTCATACTTTGTTTATGTTGATCAACTCCTTTTGAAAGGTAGTTATACTATAATATATAACATGTCAGGGCAGGAGAAAATAATACAAAGTTCAAAAGACTAAGAACAATCTGTGAAATAAACTGCATTGCAAGAATCAAACTTCCACCTTAATCACAAAAATGTTTCCTAGATTTTCACCTGGAGACTCATTAACTGAAGGTGTGGGAAAAGCACATGCCTCATCTTTTTGATCTTGTGTTCCTTCTTTTTTCTGAGGCTTGAGAGACACCATCAGATTATATCAACAATTGATGATCTAAAAGGTGTTTCCCAACCTAAACAATTGTGTGATTACAAAACCCTTGGTCTGGTGCACAAAGTCCTACAACTACAGGGTATTAAATATAGGGTAAAGCTTGGAAAAGGGGCTTTGTGCAACATAGTTTGTACTTTTTTAGCAGCTTTAATTTCATAAAAGATTTCTCCTTGCTTCTATTGATGTGGAAATACCAATTGTAGTCTGATTTTGACATGAGGAGGTAGAAAAAGGTCTCCCTGCTTGCTTACCAGAGTGAGAGCCTTTGCTCAATCTCCTTCAGAAAGCCTCGATGGAACTCATAGATGGGGTCTATGTTGGAGAAGAGCAGAGTCATCAGCCCCTCTGGCATGGCATTCTCCTTGATCACAGCACTGCGGAACCACTGCCACAAAACCAGAAACTCTCATCAATTCCTCTCTTTCAGAAATTCATTGCTAGTATGAAAATTCCTGCTCCTGCAGTGATGGGGGGGGAGGAGAAAGTATGCACAGGGAAACAGCAGGAAGGAAGAAGAAATATTTAGGGAATATGTAATTTGTGGAAAATGAAAAGATGGGATTTTCTTCCTTGCCAAATATGAGGAAGATGAGGACCATGGCCGGTTCTGGGCACAAGCTTGTTTCTGAATGCAATGATGGGATGGTTGGGGACAGCTGAGTGACAGTCAGTTACCCAGTGGCTGCCCCAGCTGCTGCCACTTCCACACAGATAAAACTGCTCTCATAGACCTGGAGCCTTGTGCAAGTCACTCAGCTGAAGACATCTCGTTGCAGGTCACATTCCACATTTTATCACCTTCTGGCAGGGACAGGGATATTACAAAAATCCTCTGAGATTTTTCTGAGTTATTCCCCCTTCTTTTAGGAGAAGTGCTGGGAAGCCTGTAGGAGGAATTGGAGTGAGATGGTGCTCAGTGAGCTTGCAGAGAACACCTCCACTGAGGCCATGCAGAGGAAAGGGACTCAAGCTTTTCTTTGGTTAAATTAAAACAACAGCTTATAGAAAGGCAACAGTCACAGTGCTCAAACATGGAGCTCATGAACAAAAAAAGCTCTTTTAGAAGCACATGAACTGAAAATTCATGCTGCCCTCCAAACCAGAACTCGCTTGTCTGTTCTGGGTAAAAGGGGGAGGAAGAAACAGAAGTAACAAAACAAGAAAAAAACTCTTGAAACCCCCATGGGTTCGATGCCCTTTGCAACTGTCATCTGCTCACAGATCCAAAGGCACAAGGCTAAAAGCTTCCCAAGGAAAACCATGGAGAAAATGCAAAACATTTTTAGGCTTTCCTTGTTCACAGTTTTAAGACCAAAAGTTGGCCTCAGTCATCAGGATGGCACAGGACGTAGCTGCTGGAGCAAATGGTGGAAGTCCAGAGAAGGTCTCTGCTCTCCCACAGAAGGAGCTATGGAACAAGGAAGGGGACAGCTACGTGGCTCATGGATTATGTTACATCACAACAAGAAATTCCAAGTTTTTTCAACCTAACAATCACAAATCTGTTAAATAAAGGGAGAAGAAAGAAAGCCAAGCCCACTTACCACTGTAATAACCTCCAGGTCCTTTAAATAGGTGCGTTCTGTGGCCAGGATCTCCTTTGCTATGAAGTATGCCTTGTCAGTGGGGTAGCGCTGAAAGGACACACAGCCATCAGTGAGCACTGGAACACAAACCTCCATTTCCTACTGGGCATCAGCTCAAACCTTACATCCACCTCCCCTTGCTCTGTGCAAATGGAGCAGCTCATTACTAACAGGACATCCCTTAATTCAGTATTACATTCCCACATACTGACTTGCATATAAAATATTCTTTAATTGCAAGAGTAAAAAATAAAAGGCAATTATCACAGAATCACAGAATTTCTAGGTTGGAAGAGACCTTCAAGATCATCGAGTCCAACCCATGCTCCAACACCTCAACTAGATTACAGCACCAAGTGCCACATCCAGTCTTTTTTTAAACACATCCAGGGATGGTGACTCCACCACCTCCCTGGGCAAACCATTCCAGTACTTTACCACTCTTTCTGTGAAAAACTTTTTCCTGATATCCAGCCTATATTTCCCTTGATGCAGCTTGAGACTGTGTCCTCTTGTTCTGTCCGTTGCTGCCGGAAGGAAGAGACCAACCCCACCTGACCACAGCCACCCTTCAGGAAGTTATAGAGAGTGATAAGGTCATCTCTGAGTCTCCTTTTCTCCAGGCTAAACAACTCCAGCTCCCTCAGTCGTTCTTCATACGGCTTGTGCTCCAAGCCTCTCACCAGCCTCNAAGCCATTACTAACAGATACCTCAAAAGCAACTAGGCAGCAGAAACACCCCAAACAACCCAGAGGACACCTTACTAGCAAGAAAAACTTTCAATCCTGCCTGCGCGAACTGCCGCGCAAACTGCCTTATCCTCACTACAGCCCTGTTTGCCCGCTCCGGGTCACCGCACTCCAGGTCGCCGCACTCCCCAGAGCACACGTATTATCAGCCACTCAGTAACGACGCAGGAAGCTCCACCTCCTGGTCCTCAATGACTCACAATTATATGTCAAGGTTAGAAGGAAGCTTAAAGTTTATTTTATTCCAACCCCCTGCTATGGGTAGAGACACCTTCCACTACACCAGGGTGCTCCAAGCCCTGTCCAACCTGGCCTTGGACACTTCCATTACATGAACTTCCATCTCAAATCAAGGGAACACTTTATAAAAATATAGAAACACTTAATCCGAGATTCCTAGATTTTAAACACTTCTCTAACCAAACACAGCCCAACAGATCTGCAAACAGTCTTTTTCCAAAACTGTTTATTTCCACTTACAGCTTTCACTCAAGCTACTCCTTTGAAGACCATATAAATTAGTTAAGAAAAACAGCAGCAGTTTTTAGCTGCATGATTGCTCTGGGCTGCTCTTTAGAGAGAAAACAGAGTGGATATGGAAGAACAAAGGAATGAAATGGTGGTAAGAGATGTTGTGCAGTTGCAACACAAAATCAGAGTTAGCCTGAAAACATATATTGCTAAAAATCATGTAATATCAAGGAATTAATCACTCTTCAAGGTAAGAGACTGCCTTGTCCCCTTAGCTCACTATGCTGTGCTGTAGTTCCATGCCAAATGCCACTGAGTTATGTCAAAATTTGGTCACCCCCATCTCTGCCCCTCCTGAGGGAAACACTGCTTTGAAAATTCTTTCTTCTGTTCCCTTGTATGTTCTTAGTTAATGAAAAGTTCTCTTTATAGAGTCACTTTGAGATGCCTCCAGTGCTGTCAGCACAGCTACTGAGTGTTTCCCATTCCTCCAGCTCCATGTTGCCTGTGGAGGAGACATTCTCCTGGTTGCTCAGTAACCTCTCTATTGAGTCCAGAGAATCCCTAGAGGTGTGTATCCTCAAATAATTAATTTTGAGACACTGTCTAGTCTCTTTTCAGGTTATTTTATGCTAGTTAGTGTAATTCCACATGTCAGCCCCCTCCCTGGAGGAACCAGAGGACATACTCCTACTCACTCCATGGCCATCCCCTTAACTTCAATCCACCTGTCTCAGGTACATGGTGTCAGGCAAAGTCCTACCTAATCTTGTCTTTTTTCCTTGGGCTATTTACCTGACTGCAGTCTCAGATGCTGAGGAACCTCAGTGGGCAGCCTTCATAAGCAGCCTCTTCCCAAAGGAAATAACATCATTTTTCTGGCCTCCCTGGATCCTATGGTGAGCAGTTTTACCATCTCACTTCCCAGCCCCAGCAGTTCCTCACGTGACAGGAGAGTTTCTGCTATCAGGGATGTTTTTACACAGCTCTGGGTACATCCCCTTCTGGATTATGTGCAGGATCTTACTGCACTTCTTTAAAATCTTACAGAGCACCAAGGTGTGTGAAAACATGGCAGCATGACTTCTACACAGCCAGGTAGTGATGGGGGAACTCTTCTAAAAACTAAAAACACTCCGTGGTCATAACCTGTCACTTCTCATAGCCTGGATGGATCATGTTTTTCTCCACCTCTGAACATTTCTGCAGGTTTCTGCTTCATTCTCCAGCTGACTGTGTGCTAACTTGGGGCACAAGAGGGCTTTTATTTTCCCCAGGCATCTTCTCTTCCTTTCTCCCTCCCCAACACATCAGCCCTTTCTGTTTATTCTCAGAAGTTCATGCTCTTTCCAAATTGATCCCTGGTGGAATTTAGTGCCCCTAACTTGCTTTTTTTCAGTCCTGTACCTGTCCTAAGTGCATCCCTTGTGCTGAGTGCTGGCAGCAGCTGCTGGGCAGACCCTGCACCAGAGGAGTGGAAAGGCTGTCAGTGCACAGGGGCCCTGCCAAACACCTCCTCAGGCTCTACAAGGGGCAAGAAAATCAGCTCATGCCTCAAAAGCAAACACAAGAACTCTCTGAGGTGGCAGTCTCCTTCTAGAGTCCAAAGAAAATGTTTCCACAACCGTAGCAGGCATCAAGGCAAATATCTCCACTTGGAAAAAACAGTGTTTCACCATATAATGTACAAACAATCCCTCCTGGAAACCTTCAACACTCACCAGATGCAGCAACCTCAGCTGGTGAGAAGAGCTCTACTCTGAACTTGTAATGGCCAAAAATGTTAACTTTTCACTTCAAACACCAGGCTTCAGAAGTGTTAAAAATAACTCTGGGTGGGGGAACTCCCCCCAAAAGCCTAGCTTCAACACCCTTTTTTAAGTGGGTTGCTACAACCAACTTTCATTAGAAAAGGAACAGGGAGAAATCTACCAGTAAGACGAAAGAAAAGCACAGTGATTTAAAAAGAAAAGAAAAAAGCTCATGTTTCTCAAGTTATCAGCACTGGACCAGCAGCACCATGGCAGCAAAGAGCAGACAGTACACATTGTGAGGGCTGGAGAGTTTGCCAAACATGCCCTGATTAACCAGGTGGAACTACAGCAGTATCACCTTCAAATCAGAGCTCTAGTCAAGAGGGATATTGTAAGATTACATTTTGCTTGTACAAAAGCTGTAAAGCTCCTGTGAAATGTAACCAATTTAACACTGGTTTCCTCCTATGTCTGTTTGACTTAAAACAATGTCTCTGAATAGACATCAAAGCCTTGGAATACTCAGGAGCTGATCAAGCTTAAGATCAATACAATAAAAAGAAGTTCCCTTCTAAGGAGTCTCACTTTCATAAATTAGTTTCAGCCTGAAGGAGAACGCAAGCTGCCAAAACACCAGACCTTGCACAATGTGGCAGAAAGGGCTGGGCTTCACATTTAAGTCAGCTAACACTGTCTTTGCTCATTATTTCCAAGCTATAAGGATAAATGAGAAGAGTTATTTTTAAAATAACTATGGAAACTAATAATAGAGTGATCAGCCAAAGCTATAAACTCCCTCAAAAAGCCTAAATGAGACAGGGAAACTGCCAGTCGGGTGGGTTGGCCACAGCTCAGCTGCCAGTTACTGGTTAAACCTTCCTCTCTCTGGCAAGCACTTACACCACGTCCACACCATGGGTTTCTCAACAGCATCACAGAAGTGCCTGGAGGTGGCCAAGAATGTGGTAAAGACACCACAGAGCAGGAGCCTGTGACCTTCTTGCCTGAGGATACTGATCCTGACAGAGGTAAGACAACCAGAACACTGGATGGGGCGAGCAGAAGAGCAGAAGCAAAGACCACACAAAGTGGTTTCTTCTTTGTGGCTGTATGGAAAACTGCAGATCCCAGTGTGGCCACTGACTCCATGTGGAACTGAGTTTGGACAGTGGAGCCTTCCTTGCACTGTAATGGAAGATCCTGGATCCTTCTCAAGCACCAGAGCCAACAAACCTCTCTGCAAGCAAGACAAGGAGAGCAGAGAGTCTTCAAGGAAAATGGTCATGGAACTCTACTGTTAGGTGGAGTTCTTTATCCTACTGGAAGAAATGTGGCAAATCCTGAGCTCTACATGGGGGTGAGGAAAACCCCACATCATGTGGGGGAGTCCCTAGTTAAAGCAACCAGTGCTCACTGGTAGGCAGAAACAAAGCAGCCCAGGCATGGAACAGCACCTAGACATAAACACATCTTGAAGACCCAAAAGCTGTTCCTGGTTTGAGATTCACTGCACCTGCAAAAGTCAGCGGAATTTTTGTCCCTCTCCTTCCAGAAAGTGAGGCTCAAGCTTCTGCAAGGCCAGAGCACTGTCCATCTCTCTCCAGACAGAAGGATCAGCCATGGAGAGGACAACTTCAGCAACATGGCCAGCTCTGCTGACCAAGGCCATGATGAAATGGATGTGAGAGAATTCCCACTGAGCTCAGGTCCTGCACAGTTCAAGGGGAACACCTCAGGACCCCTCTAAAGGTCCTGTTATGATCAGAAAGCATAACCTGGAGGAACAACATATGATGAGATGGACCAATGAGACCATGATGAGACTGCATGGGAAGGAAGAAACCCAGGAAACAAACACCTTACACCTGAACAAATAAGGATCTCTGAGGATCACTGTGTCCAGCTCCCCACTCCTTGCAGATCCACCTGAAAATAAACCATATGACTAGGGGCATCATCCAGATATTCCTTGATCTTTGTTAGGCCTGGTGTCGTGATCGCTTCCCTAGGAAACCTGTTCCAGGGATCAGCCTTTCCCTAATATCCCAATATCTGAACTCATTTCCATTCTGAGGTACAAAAGGTGGATTTTGAACACAGTTCCCTGACACACTTCTCCTGCTAAAACAGAGGGAGGTGGTCACAGTGGCCATGCCAAGAAGACACAAGAAGATGCCAGGAGGGCAGTGGGGACTCCTGCCACGACAGCGCAACACATCTGAGCAACCTCCAGCACTGGAGTTTTACCGCAGCCACCACAGGATAAAACACCATCAACAATCAGCATTCAGCACTCAGCAAGCACAGCTCCTCACCTGGCACTTTCAGTGCCCAGCACAGCTCCCACAAGGCACAAGCATTCCCCAGCTCTGGGATCTTACCTTCCTCTTCATTTCATCATCCTCTTCTATCCTGGCCCCGCCGGCGTCGCTCAGGACGGGGCTCAGCAGAGGGGACGAGCCCTGAGTCACTGCATTCAAGTTCACCTGGAAGGCTGGGGTCAGGCCCAGGGGACTCTGCAGCACAATGGAGGACAGCTGGGCATGGTCCACAGGCAGGCCTGGGTGGGAAGACAACAAGAAAATGGAGTGGAAAAGGAGAGAAAATTATTTCAAAGATAGTGCAAATAAGGAGATTATCCACTGTTACAGCAAACCAGAATTGCAATCTCATAATATTTTTAAAAAGGCAAAAGAGCAAAAAGGCACGCAAATCCAAAGACTTCAGTGTGTATCTCAAAGTAAAGGGAGTGTTCCCTGCATCCCACAGGTTATAGAGCAGTGCAGTAAGGACAGACACAGTGACAACCACAGTTAAGGCAAGGATAAGATGCTTATTGTCAAGGAAAAAGTGCTGCTGAGTAGCAGCACAGTTCACAACGCAAGGTTATACTGCAGGGACAGGAATATGGCTTTTAATTTTTGCTTTTCAATATAAGAGTTACTTTTCAACACAGGGAAAAGCTAGGACAAATTATTCCATCACTTGCCACTCCAGATAACAAAGTATGTTAGAAATACACTCAGAAATTAGAGTATCTCCAAAATTGGTCCAAAGGGAAAGTCTATTGCTACACAAAGAGGGAGCATGGAAAAAATATCATTCCTGGCTTTTCTAAGTATACAAACAGAATAATCTCAAGGAAAACATTGAGTATTTTGTAGCACTGAGTATTAACTGGACAGACACAATCCACAGTTAAACCTGCTAGAAGCAACAGGTATCACTTTGCTTTAGATTGTTAAACATTTTTTTTAAAGTTGTTATTATTATTACTTTGTGGACTCTTTAGAGAATTCTGACACATCACAGTGAATTTAAGCCTCCCCTTTTCACATGTAGACCCCCCTCGGGGGGTGAAAATGACATTCAAGATCAGCTCTTTTGGACCAAAGGAAGGTGACAGACACAATACGCCCACAGAATTCCTCCTAACCTCACATACTATTTTTCTGATCTTCCCTGTGACAAACAAATGAGTTCTCAGATCAGGCAACTAAACAGGTATCAGCACTTAAGCAATTACAGCTTAAACACCCTCCCAAGCCTCGCCAGCAGGGTTTGTTGTGTCACAAGCACTAAACCACCCGCCCCAAGACAAATGGGGAAATCAACAGCCAACCCCAAACTGCCAAATCATCATTTCCCAGACTACTTAGAAATCCTCACAAAAGGCTTTAAAAAAAAATAAAAAAATCAGCCCTCACAGATATCCAGTTATCTCCTCACACCATCAGGGGTGCTGCAGGAGGAGTTGGGAGCTTTCGATTCCCAGCTGCTCAGGCTTGGAAAGCACACCCAGGGCGAGGCAGCCCCAGCCTGTAATTCCACATGGACAAACGCAGGAAGCTAAACAGAGCTGCACTCGGTCACCTGGAAGAGATTCAGATCATCCAGGCTGCCGAGTTAACTATTTGTACACTAGTCCAGCACCAATTCTGAAGTAGATTTTTGCTTCTCTCTGAGCATTTTGTCCATTCACATTGCTTTTAATATCACCCCAGGAAAGCAACACTGAAAAAAGCATTTGTTTCACCTATCCAGGAACAGGATTTAAGTTTGCTTTTACATGCCAGGAATGCTGAAAAAGCAGCTTCCAAAAAAACGAGTTTGCAAGGGTGAGGAGCTTCTTTAAGTTCTTGGAATTTAACACAAAGTAGCAGCAAATTCCAGAATCTGTGACTGAAATTGCTTCCAGACAGCCTGAAAGCTCAGACACAGTGGGAGCAAATGGGATTTAACTTCCTATAAACCACCCTCCTTTTTCAGTCGGGTTGTTCTACCTTTTATATCCACCAACAGAAGATGGCCAGTAAATTAATTGCAGACATTGAATCCGAAAGCAAAAACCCCTCCCCAAAGGCAGAGTGCCTGATGGAAATGAGAGGCACATTCACAGAATCATAGAATGGTTTGGGTGGGAAGGGACCTTAAAGACCACCCAGTCCCACCCCCTGCCATGGGCAGGGACACCTTCCACTAGACCAGGTTGCTCCAAGCCCTGTCCAACCTGGCCTTGGAGACTGCCAGGGATGGGCCAGCCACAGCTCCTGTGGGCAACTGTGCCAGGGCCCCATCACCCTCACAAGGAAGAATTTACTCCATCCAAAACTTCCCTCCTTCATCTTAAGGCCATTCCCTCTTGTCCTGTCACTTTCCCTTTTTCTTTTTTCTCCTAGAAGACGCTATAAGAAGTCACAGAGAGCTCAACATTTGTTTAATTAAATATTTGATCTAAGCTCAGTGTGATGGTGTCTTGGCAGATGATATTACAAGTGAGGACTGAAATTTTCATTCTCATAACCCAAGCCTTCTCCACCAGAGCAGCACAGGACTCCAGGCAAGCAGGTAGAATGGACAGCAATTCCTCTTCCTCATGGAGAAGGATGGTAAAAGGAGAAGTCATTTCAACTGCTGTTCAATGTAGAAAACTCCTAATTAGGTAGAAATATTGATGTGAAGATCAAAACATGTCAATGATTCCCTCTGACATCAAACCTTGGTGCTCCGAGGTCTTCCCTTCCCCACAGGCAGCATCCTCCAGTTACATTAAAAGGGATTATTCTTTCAGAGGGATGTTCCTGTGTTTCAGTGTTCTGCATGAAGTGGAAATTTGTTCTCTACAAGTAAGTCACACAAACATCCCAAATTGGTGTCTGTAAATGGTGTGAGCACAAGCCAGGCCTCCATGCAATGACATGGGAATTCAACACTGCAGTCCAGACAGTCAGACATGGCTGCATCCTGTACACAACAATTTCTGCCTCCACACCACACACAAATGCACTTAAGGCAACATCCAAAAATGCATCAGCTCAGTGTAATATTCCACATACTCAAAGATCTTCAAGCACACTAATACTTCTCAGTTACAATACATAGTTAGAAATGTATCCTTAAGCACACAAACCCACAGTTTCATAAAGACCAGCATACACCTACAGAAATAAAAAATAAAAACTAATCAATAAAACATTGTAAAAGCTCTGTAGTATGCAAGAGCACAGCTACAGAATCTGGTGAGAATGCTGAGGGTATCCTCCACAGCTACTGTGTAATATTGGTCATGTAGAAGCAGGCTCCATTTGATTTTCACTGAGATAACAAGCAGAATAATAAGATAACAAGCTTTTGTCATCACTTCCAGTTATTTTTTTCAGCAGGTATTTCCATTCTTCAATCTAAATTCAATCCCTACACAGAAAGCCAGATTTTAGCGTACAGGCTGGCCAAAATAAAAAATACAGATTCTGTAAGCTTTATGCCTGGATGCTTAAAATAATTAATAGACAGACAACTAAAATAGTACTACCCCAATAATACTGAGCATTATGGGATGGACACAAGCTATGTGAGGGTCAAATGTCAGCAACAGCCCCTTATCAAATGGAGTGCCTCTTGCATGTCACAGAAAACCTTTAGAGATACAACTTTATTGTTAAATCATTGCTATTACTACTGCTCCAAAAGCTGAGATTATTTTCAGGCTAAAGCCCTGCAGAAGCTGACCAGAGAACAATGGGAGCCTGCTCTAAGCCTCCTTTCCTCTCAATGCCCTGCTGAACCCATCACATGCACAGACCAAATTATTATTTCTAGAGTGAAAGTACACAGCATTACTTCTAGAGTGAAGTCATTAGCAAGCTGATGTACTACAAGGAAAATCCTGGATATTGTCCCTACCTCCCTTATCTCAAAACATCACAACTAGCAGATTTTGTCTCTGCAAATATTCCCTCTAAAAAGATGAGAAATATTTGGGAGATAAGAGAATCTTGAAAATTATCTAAGAGCCGAAAGAACCTATGCAAGAGACTTTAAATTCAAAGATCTCTTTTTTTCTCCTCAAACAGGTACAGGTCATGTGAACCATTACAGCACACTTACAGCACTTGGCATGTGCCCCAGCACTGTGTACCTGTGAGGTCACACCTACATGTGGTACTACCAGAATCCTAAGGTTGGCCCTGGTTTTATGGTAATGCCCATAAAACAGCTGAAACAATCCCAGACAACCCCCCTTCTTTTGCCACCTTTCAACCTTGTAAAAGCCCCATTTGCAGGGAAGAGGATTTACCTAAACACAGACACCTGAAGGAAAACCTGCCAGGTAGAAAACATGCAATCACCTTCACACGCTATGTTGGCAAAAAAGGACAATCTTCCAGTAAAAGCAGATATACAGGAAAGAGAGTTCAAGGGACATACCCAGTTTAAAAGAAAAGGTCTCCACAATAAATATAATTCCTACAAAGAAATCTGAGCTTCTAGTCCCATTTGTATCCCAAGCAAAAGATCTGCACAAACCAGGAATTTGAAACCCACACACCAGTGTTTGCCTACTGTGCTCTATTTTCAACCAAGTGCTACAGGGGGAAAACTGTGGAAAAGCTGGGAATAAAACTGTAAGATGCCTTGGCTAGGACAACAAAAAATTATTCTATTTCAACGGTAAGAGTAATGAAAATAAAGCTAAAAAGCCCATGTTGTCATTTATATCAAAGTTTTCCTTGTTTTATTGCATAAACAATTAAAATTATGAATTAGTACAAATCTGTAGGTTCATAATTGGCAATCTGAACAGACAAAAAGATACTCAAAACCCCAACATATAATTCAATAAACATTTATCATATAAAAGATAAAGTTCAAGAGATCAATTTAAAAAATTCCAGCTCTCTTTGTTTGAATGCAATCTTTTCCTGGCAAGAGCAGCACCTATGGAACTGGGGAGTCCCTCTAACCAAGGCACACGTACCCCTGTATGTACCGATAATCAGGAATTTTGTGATTCCAGCAACTGTGCAACATTATGACTTCTGCAAATGTACAGCAAACCCTCCCACAGGCCAAGTTCAAATTATCATGTTCCAACTTTGAACTTCCAAACCTCCAGCTCACCCACTGGAGTAATCCTGTGGGAGCCCATGGGCAGGTAATTAATTAATTAAGAGGATTTTATGATGCATTTGGAACTGCGAAGTCTCCTCATCTTCAGACAGAGAATGTATATGTACAGGCATACATATACACACAGCTCTTGTGACAAGTGAGGTGCAAGGGTCCCTAAAAATGACATGCAATGACAGCTAAAGGACTACATTGAGACCTGTGATTACACTCATTCAGTACTGAGTAATTATGGCTTAGAACATTTTGCAAAATGACAATAATGGGAATGACTTACCGACAGGTTTGCACCAAAAAAGCATGAAATTATAACAACTTTTATTAGTGTCTTCACAAAATCTTACCCTACCAAGACTTGCAACTAGACAAAATCTACCACCACCAAAAAACAAACAAAACAAAAAAAACCAAGTAAAACCACCCGATATCAAACTATAACCAAGCCACCAAAAAAACCAAAATAAAAATCTCTTAAACAAAATCACCTATGACCACAATACAAATAAGCACAGGAAAAAGGAGATCAATACTTGGTATTATCCAGATCATTCAGCAACTCTGAAATTTACTGGATATTAAAGTGAAAGTTGAGGATAGATTGATATATCACCCTATTCCACCCTAAGATAAACTATGGCAAGCCCTGGGAATATACAGCATGTTTTACTTTACTGATGAATACTTCAAAATTACAAAGTCTATGCACAATAGATAACACAGGTTAGTAAACTTAACAAAGCTTAACCAGGTGGTGGACAGGTCAGAAAATACTCCATGACCCATGTTTTGTGCAAATTAAGTTTCATTAACTGCATAGATGAGGAAGGAAAATGCTCTGATGTAGCGCTTTACATTTGATAAATGTGTTTAAGCACAAGAAGGGTTGTAAGAACGCAAACAGAGAAGTACAGGTGGGGATTAAATTGCTCACTCAAAACACTCATTTTGCTTTCTTTCAGTTGCACTGCAACGTTCAGCAGAGCACTGCAGAGAGCTAAGCCCAGCAGCCTGACTCAGTGGGAAAAGCCACTAACACTGGCATGCATCCTACAGCTGCCTGTGTTTGCTAAAACAGGACAGAGAGACATGGAGGGATGGAAAAGAGTCCTGCTTCACTGTGGAGCCATGGCACACTCCCTGTGCTGAGCCAGCCCTGCAACAGCTGCTGGGTGCACAGTGTAGAGCAGAACACACCTGGAAACTCCTGTGGTTCTCCTGCTGGAAAAACATAGCACTAAAACCTGTGCACTGGCTAGAAATGTTCACACCAGTGTGTGTCCCCAGCTCCCCACAGGGTGGCAGGCACAAAGCAAATGTGCAAGGATGTACAGAGGTGTGTGCTGGGAGGAGTGGGGGGACAACCACTTGCTGGCCACAGACTCACAAAGTTTACATCTAGGTTTTATCTGCTCTGTCACAGCTCCTCAAATGCTGCTTTCTTGCATGTGATACTCGACAAAGATCTTCTTGATCTTATCATTTTTCCTAAGTCATTTCCCCTGTTTTCCATTCCATGTGGTTCCCACAGCAGAGGTCACTGCCTAGGGTCTGTGAAGTTCCTGGCTCTCACACTGCCAGCTCACCACTCACCTTCATGAAAGGAAAGCTGGTGTTCTCAGGAAATAAACAGAAATCCGTACTAAGTTTTAGTATCAACACTGTAACAAAAGAACAAAACAAACCCCAGGGAATAATGCTGGAAGTTAAGCAGCATTGCCAGGACTCAGGACACACCACACTGCTCTCCAGCTCGCCACTCCCCTCATGCTACACAAAAGTAAATGAAGGGGACAGAGCAGGGAAAGACATTCCTTGTCTCACCTTTTCCTGCCACCTCAGGAGACAGCCAGGGGAGAAGAGGACAGCTCCACTGCACTGCAATAACCCACACATGGTGCTCGAGCTCCCTGAGGTCTGAGCTGCCACATTCCCTTGAGGGCAACTGCTTTTCTCTCCACCTCTACCAGAAAGGGAATATGAACTTAAGCCTCTGAAGGAAAGGATGAAGAACCTTTGCTCACAGCTTTCTTGCTATAATAAAAACTCTAACCAGGGGGTGTTGCCATGAACCAAATTTTCTGCTCTTTCGTGCCTGTCTGGGAAATATTGAACAAAACAACACAGCTCAGCATGCAAAGAGATCCTCAGAAGCCATATGGCTTTGGAAATCAAGTGAAGCACAGAAGGAAACCATGACAGCTCTATGCTACCAGTCAGCCAGAGCACAGATAGAACTAGCAGGGGCACAGCAGCAGCTCTGAACTCTCATTCTGTACCTAAAACCTTCATCTAAACAGGTCTGCACCAGGGTCAAAGCTCTCCTCACCTCTTCCTCACCTGTGGATCCACACAACTTGCCCTAAGATAGAAGACTGAAATCCTAGTCACTACCATTCCTTTGGAAAACAAAAAGGGCACCACATTAATAATCTTACTGCTTTCTTTGAAAAAAAAAAAAATCCCTGAGAGTTATAACTGCCAATAAAAGATCTGCACAGTTTAAAATACAGGAAGAAAAACATTGAAGATAGCTTTTCAAACTAACTAATGGTGCAGGAAGGCAAATTGGCAAGCCTGTATATTGAAAATACAGGCAGCTTTCTCCCAAGATCTTTTGAAAACTGAGGGAATTTAGTTGGATTTATTCCCTATTCTAACACATTTAAAGGAATGCTTGTGATTGAGGCACAGGACATGAAACAGAGGCAGACACAGTTATATGTAATAGCTGAATTCTGATTCTCTTTTTAAAAGATCAAAGACATCAACAGCCCTTCTCTACATCTTTATCTATACTCTTGTCCCTGATACTACCACCTGTTATAGAGTTTGCAGACAGAATTCTGTCTTTTTGGTGATTTTCTTTTTCTTCCTTAGGTTACATAATGTTCATTCTGGGAAGAAATCAGACAAATCACCTAAAAATGTACTTAAAGGCACCAACCCTCTACACCACTGCAGACCTCCTCCAAGTCCTGTTTCAAAATGTCACACCACACACCCACAGTCCACATCATCATCTCCACAGGTCTGAATAAAGTCCCACAAAGAGCCAGAACATACATTCAACAGGAAAGAAATGAAATAGAAGTGACATGTAGGGAAAAAAAAAAAAGAAAAAAAAGAAGAGCACCTTGTAGTGCATTACTGGAGGTCTGAGCTAATACTTGCTTCTCAATGTGCTTTGTCTTTCTGTGCTGCTAGCAAAGGGGACAGGTTTCTCACAGGACAACACACATTCCATTCAAGCACAAGATAAAAGCAAGCACTGTGCAGAATAGTTATACCTTGGTAAAACTAACCTGGAAGAAATGGGTAACTAAAAGAGGTTTTAGCTCCTCGAGTTATGTCTCATGTTGAAAAGTATTCCATCAAATTTTAGTTAGCAGAATTTTGAGATATAATAGTATTTTTTAAATGTCTGAGTAAACAATGAAGGTCTTTTAACGATATATCAAGACCGTATTTAAACTGGTAGCAATAATATTGATCATAAAGTTATGTTTGTAACTAAGCTGCTTATTTTGGAGGCATCAACTGTATTAGTACTGCACTCTCTCTGCAAACTGAAAATCCTGGAAACTGGGCAGGAGGGAACCCCAAAACCAAGTGGCTGAATGAGATGATGCTTTCCATCACAAGGTATGGGTCAGGTGTTATGGATTTCCTATTCTTGCATGTATATAGTCTAAAAAAAGCTCTTAAAAGCTGAAGCTCAGAATTTCCCCCCCACAATCCGTGGCAGTTGGGAAGTACATTTCATAGCTTTTGTTGTTTCGCCTCAATAAATGTTGCTAAATTAAATGTGACCAGTTAGGCAACAATCCAATTGTCTTTTCCTTTACACTTACAAACTTACAGCTCAAGTTTCACATCAAAGTCACCTGTCTAAAAGAATTTACAAAAGCCTTAAAGCTCTAACTGGTGTCTATATTATTTACCTCTCCTAACAACTCAACTTCTTAGAAAAATTACAGTATTTTTGTGAAATACAGTCCATATTTTAAAGAAAAAGTTAAAGCTAACACCAGGTTTACCACCAGCTGTCCTCAATAGATACAGGACATTTTTCTGGATTAATTTGTAAGTATTTTTACGCAGAGTGATTAACAATGAGAAAGAAGGGAAATGTGATGGGGATTAAGTGCTTTTATAGTCTCTGTATATCTCCAAACTGCTGCAAAACATTTGCTGCTGGACTGCTGAAGATACCTGGAAGTCAGCAAATGAGTTTGTCTTCACAAGAAGTTTGGAAACTGCTATTTCCATTTGGCTGTATACACATCCCCTCTTCCAAACTACCTTCCAGAGGTAGGTACAGGCTATTTAGTCTTCAAAGCATACCACAGATGTGTTGCATAGGTTGGTATTTTTAAAATTGTCCTTCAGAGATGATTTGATGATTGTTCGGGTTTTTTTGATTATGGAAACAAAAATAAACCCAAAATGAGGATCTTGCTACAGCGCTGGAAAGCAGGGAATTTAGTGGATGCAGCTGCTGGTTAACAAGCATGTGCAAAAGTGACTGCTTTATTTGGATTTTGGAGGAACAGCATATTATATGAGACTCTTACAGATATGTTTACAGCTGAAGAAATACTTCAGGATACTGTAAGTTGTGATGTCTGGATGAGCCAGTTGATATTTAAAATTCTCTGAAATTAGTGTTTTTTCTTAAATGTAGTGTTTTCCAACATTTTAGCCTATTATAACCCATTCTAGGCGTAGTGTGATGCACGGGAACACAGCACTAAAACTTGGATGTTTTGAAAGACACTGAAGAGGCACACGAATTTTTTTTAAAAAAATTAAAAATGAACTATGTTATATGATTTAAAATCCAGCCATTGGATTGCCTGATGTCACACTCTATTGACTTCCAAGCCTGGAAAGCATAGAGGGATCCATCACAAAAATCAAGACAATCAATTGATTTGTGACTTCTCTGTCCAGTCTTCTTGTGTGAGATTTTTTAAATTATTCTGGAAGTCAAAGGCACAGCTATCCCCCGTGGTTTGAGCAAACGGGTTACTAAAGAAAAGGTTCACATCCAGAGGTGCAGCTGATTCCGAGTCCCAGGAGTCAGTGTCGGTGCTGCTGGAGTCTTCCGTGGTGGTGGGCGGGCAGCTCAGCTGCTCCAGCTGGTCGATGATGTCGGTGAACTGGAAGGCGGAGCTGGACTCGGAGCGCACGGAGTAGGCAGGGAAGTTGAGCATGGAGCTGGCCTCGGAGTGGTTGGCAGAGCCGTAGGTGTGCAGGGAGGAGGTGCCGTTCAGCGGCAGGTTGTTGAGGGAGCTGCTCTCGGAGCGGTTGTTGATGAGGGAGCTCGTTTCCGAGGGGCTCAGGAGGCTCTGCATTCTGCTGGCTTGGGCCTTCACCTCAAACAGCTCCGAGGTGTCTGATGGCCTCTCGTTGCCATTGAAGTCACTCCCTTCTTCAAATTCAAACTCCTCTTCCATGTTCATATCCACGGCCTCAGTTGAGTACCTGTCAGGGCTTGACTGAGCAGAGGCTGTGTTCTGCTGGAGGGCATCTGCAGTTAAACCAGCTGACTCTGACAGACACTTAGAAAACTCAGAACCCTTTAATTCTAACCCACTGTACACATAGGAAAATGCCTCAGAGCCCCCAGCAAAAAAGGACATTTCTGCTGGGTCATCATCAATGAACTCCTCTGACACCTGTAACTGGGAATTTGTCAGTGTGAAAAGAGGGGCACCTCGGCTGCCACGCTGCTGCTCTTTTTCAGCAATGAATACACCTGTGGTGAAGTCATCCTCATCATTGTCATTTTTACAACCAGCAACCCTGCTCTCCTTACTACTCCTCTCTACATCTACACCACAACCACTCTCAACAACGGGACAAGACGGGTCACAGTTTCCTGCAACACTACCAAACCCAACACCTTGGAGCACAGGAGATCCAGGCCGCTGCATTAGCTTCCTCCCCGCTTCTTCCACTGGTGCTGCAGTGGCTTTGTCTGGAATCCTTGTGTACGGTGCTCGGGGGTCCAAGGAGGAAGGGCTGGGTTCACCAAACATGGGCGGGATCAAAGCGGGATTGGCCAAGGAGTGAGCAGAGTGGAAGGGGGCAGCTGTTGAGGCAGGAGACCCTGGAGTTCTCAAGCCCTCAGTGAATGGGACACTCTAAAAGGGGAAAAAAAAGCAGAAACATAACACATAAAAAAGTTTTTGGAATACTTAAAAACAAATGTAACATCCAATTACATCCATATGCAGAAGGAATATACGTTTCACAGGAGCTCACTTTACAGGAGACAGTGTACAGAACCTGATCCAGCAGCCCATGTAAAAGGCAAGATTTTTTTCCTTAATTCTGATAACTGGATGGGAAGTTAAAAGCATTTATTTTATAGCTGAACAAGTATCCACAAAGAAAAACAACAGAATGAAATTCTGTGATGCTTCCTTAATGTCTTCCATGTAACACATGCAGCATTCAAATGATTGCTACTTGCTGTGTCCTGCAGAAGGCATCTTACAACAGCTTTGAGACTACCAGAGAGCAGTCAGAGTACCTGGAAATAAACTAATCCTCTGAAATAACAACATACTAGAAAGTCCAACACTTCCTTTTTGGTTCAGTGGAACTTGGAGTACAATACTGCTCACTTCACACTCAACTGGCTACAACCATCAAATCAGTAACACCAACAAAGAGAACTGTGCAGCCAGACAAAGAGCAAACAGTGGCAGCAGTTCTGGTGAGTTGACTCCTTGACTATCACCTCAAAAAGCTGTTTGTCCATGCCCCTGCCCACAGCAGCAAGAGTGCTGCAGAACTGACCTGCTTTGGCACGCCTGTGTTCGAGGTGCGAGTGGAGGCTCTGACCTTGCTGTGCCTCCTGTGGAACAGAGCAGCCTGTCAGCATCCAACACATGCAGCAGCCTCATTCCTTCCCCCATCACTTATGGCCAGGCCAGTAGCCAACAGAAACATCTCAAGCTCTATTTTAGGGTGTTTTGTTAATAACTGGTTCAAGTTTTAAAAGGTAAAAAAAGTTGTAAATTAAATTATGCAAGAGTAGGAAATGTACAAAAATGGAAAAAAGTAAGATCCAGATCATTCACAGAATCAGAGAATCATTAAGACTGGGAAAGGCCTCTAGATCATCAGGTCCAACTATTCCACCAACACTAACCCATGTCCCCAAGTGCTTTATCTCCACATTTTCTGAACATTCCAGGGATAGTGACTCCAACACCTCCCTGGGCAGCCTGTGCCAGTGCCTGACCAATGTTTCAGTGAAGAAATTTTTCCCAGTATCCAAACTAAACTTCTCATGGCACAACTCGAAGCTGTTTCCTCTTGTCCTGTCCCTTGTTATCTGGGAGAAGAGACTGACCCCCACCTGGCTGGTGGGGATCTCTTGGTACCACTGAAGGAGACTTCAAGAACAACTTGGGGCTGAATACTAACTGAATACTAAACAGCACATTTTAGTTTAACTCCATTCTTTGTCATTATTATACAGAAGAATGGCTTCAGAACCAGAATGAGCTAATCTGCAACAACTGTACAAATTTTTACAAATTCAGTCAACTATATAAAATTTTGTATGTTAGACTCCAAGTATCCTGCATTACACTCATGGTTAGACTCATTCTATGTCAATAATTAAATAGAAAATCAAAATTTCAAATAGAAAAGGAGCTGAACTGGAGTCTGAGACATTAACAATATTTATTAATAGTAGATTAATGCAAACTATTTAAAATTCCTATTAAGTCCCTTCCTATTATCCCACAATCTTTTGGATTAGGAGTAAGAGTTTGCCACACATAGTTTGGATTAGGATTTGGAGTAGGAGTTTCCCACATGTAGACTGGACAGCTTTAGAGTCAAGTAAGGAAAAAACAATTTTATAATGAAAACGCATATTCTTAGTTTATATATTTCTATGTTTAGAAACAATTGACAATTTAAGGTCACAGTTTCAAACTTGCAGATCCCAAGTTCCATTATGTGCTCTGCCACTGGCAGATTGCACAGCTACAGTAGCACAGACAGGTCCTCACTGACACCATGGAATCCTCAGTACGTGCTGAACTTTCACACAGCTAAGCCACACATTGTCCACAGACATCAAAATGTGGTACCAAAACTTTCCTAAGCTTTTTATATCATCACAAAATAATAAATATTTTACATTTTAGTTTTTAAATTTGGTAACTGAGAATGAGCCTGCCTCCAAGCATCATTAAAACACTGACATTTAGGCAATAAGGGCACTGTGAAAGTCTCATTTATGTTTTATTACAAAGCTTTTTCATCTTACCTTTCATATGGGGTTCTCTTCATCCCACTGTCCTTAATATAATCCACTAGTTGCTTCTGTGTTCGTCCACTGTGAACCCACAGAAGTACAAAGGTTATCAAACACAGGGGATGAGCATTTAGAGATGGAATAGAATATTCTGTTCTTTAGAATTCTTTAGAACACTTCTTCCTTTTGATCTCATTTTCTAAGACATAATGAATGTGTTCTGTTTCTCCCTACCTGTATCTGAAGGAAGACCCTCTGGTGAAGAACACTGCTTTAGCTTTTGGCTTTGGCTGGTCAAAGAGCCTAAAGAATGTGTGATACTCAACACAGATTTTCCAGAAGTTTTTACACTCATCCCTACTTCCCAAAAGAAACTCCAATGTATCTTGATACGGGCCCTGGGGGAAAAAAAAACATAGAAGTTCAGTAGCACCTGAAATGACAGAAAGGAGAAAAGGAAGGCACAAATGTGTGTGAGACAAAAAGCTGAACTCCAGCAAGAAGCAGGATTTTGCTAACTCACTTTTCATCTGCCTTAAAACAATGGGAATGATTCTGAATGCAGTAAAAAGTTATTTAATAGCTGTCAAAAATGTTTGCTTACCTTGAAACTGTAAAAATATTTAAAAAGCACTTGACTTTAGAAACATGAGCAATATAACCCACCTTTAGAAATTTCAAAGAAATTTAAATATTTAAGTAAAATACTAGCTATTTGAAAATACTATTCCTTTTTTAGGAGTTCTGATGCTTGTCTCCTGGAAATTTAGATAAAACTGGAAAATACTGCATGTCCGAGTACAGTAATCATACAAAATTTCTGAGGGTCTCTTTGTGAGACACATTGCTACATGAGTAGACAGTGTGTCCTGTTTCAGGTATCCTTGATATATGAAATTATATTATGTCCAAAGTTGATTGTTTTCTCTATTTTAATATAAACACTGAATGCAATCTAGTCATCCAGCTTGGAAGCAATAATTTTGATGACATCTGCAATCACAAATACCAACTGTAAATCAGCTAAGTATGAAAAATAACACTGCTACAGATATGTATAGAAAAGATGAAGCAAGAGTAATCACACCATCCTTAAAATTAAGCTACAGCAATATATTTTGAGCCACCTATTCCTACCTGAGGTGTATGAGATAATTCGAATCAAGAAGTGGATACAACTTTTTCAAAGTAGAGATACTGAGACAGGGAGCACCAAGGACTTGAGTCTAGTAATTTTTTTCTGTCTTACATTTACACATGTGTGAGTTTGTGTCAAGGACAAGCTGATATTGAAACACAAAACCTAAAGGTCCTAAGTTGTGGAGTGGGAAAGGAAAGATTTACACCTGAATGATGCAGCCAAGCCTGCCTGCTGAGGCTGTTTTATACAATCACAAACTCCAGAAACATTCATAATAAAATGAAGCATAGATTTTTTTTTTTTAACACTGACCAGTCTATATTACAGTAAAAGTTACACAGACCTCTGGGTGGAGCTTAATAAGGAATCTTTTCCTCTTGAAGCTCAGTTTACGGACCTTGGACCAGTTGAAGGTATTGATTTTCGTGTTACCCTGAATTAAAATTAAAATGATCAAATGTTAGTAAAAGTTTCAGAAAAACAGAGTACCAAACACAATTCTGTTGTGGGGTATATGGATGTGTATGTGGACACATCCAGCTGGATTTTCAGTTCTGGTGACAGTATTTCCTTAAACAAGAGAGGTCACTAAGCAGTCTGAGAGGAATTGCAGGACTGCAGTGGCTGATGCACCTCCAAAAGAAGCTGCCTCACAGTAACCAAACAACAGGTAAGAGACAGCTGAGCACCCAAACTGAAATATTTCAGTAAATCAGCTGCCTCTGTGCTTTGGGGAGAGGAAAATCCTACTGCATTCATAAACACGACTCTGAGCACTAAGTCACTTCTTCAATACAACAAATATGATAACATTGATTGGTCCAATCACTCCAATCAATCAGCATTCTTATACAACAAGAGCAACAATATCTCAGCAAAAATCCACTGGAATATTAAAGGAAGAGAAACCAAACGAAAATTCCAGGATGACAGACCTGTCCCAGGGCTGTTCCAAATGAATTGATGATTTTGTCTGACCACACACCTATCTTCAAACAAAGCCCCTCTACTTTACTGTCACTTGGTTTTGATGCTCTGCCCTCTGCACAAGAACAAGCTGCACCAAACAGTATTTTGGAGGCTTAAATAACACTCTTTGACCATGGAACATGTTACACTTTCAAGACATCAGAGACACCTGATGTTAGAATGAGAGACTTACTCCAAGACATGCTAAAGGACAGACAGTCTGCCATCCCTGCCATACCTGGAACACCAGCACACCCATGTGTGAAACTGCCAGATTGATTTTGGTGCCCTCACGGTCAGAGGCAAGGTGGAATCTGATGCCATACATCTCCAGTTTCCGGGCAATCTCAAGCACTTGAAAGTCAGATTCAGCAGGAGTTTGACCCCTGTAATGAGGAAGAAAAATCAAGTTTTAAGAACAATCTGATTCTACAACGCTGCCAGCACAGCTAACACACTTAAGTCTGAACTCTGGCACTAAATGAGAATTTTCTGCCTCATCTAGTTGGGTGGTTTCACTCCAAGTCATGTGTTACACTGAAAGTTCTGTAATGACACAGCTGATGGCCAATGTCAAGTGCATCTCAAGACAGATGCTGAGAGAGATATTAATTAGCTCTGAGTTTTTTCAGTTGAGAAAAGCTGAACAAATCTAAATTCAATCCACAGTGCTCCTCCTCCTGCTTGCTTGTGTACACACTAGCATTAACTAAGATAAGAACTGAGAGCTGGTGGAGTTGCACAGCCAGCAAAACAAACAATGCAAATATTGCAACAGAATGACCCTTCTGAGGTTTTGGAACCACAAAATTATTACTCTATTACTACCAGGTGC
Organism: Illadopsis cleaveri; assembly: GCA_013399915.1. Lineage (NCBI taxonomy): Eukaryota > Metazoa > Chordata > Aves > Passeriformes > Timaliidae > Illadopsis > Illadopsis cleaveri. The sequence goes on along the minus strand of VXBB01004578.1, from coordinate 257,101 downwards.
AACACATTCCCCCAGCCTTTGGCTGGATAATTCCCTCCTCACCAAGGAATCCAGAGAAGGATCTTTAAAATGAAACCTCATCTGCTGTCAAAATTACTCTAAAAACAAGAGGAAGCCGTACACAGACAGGAGCAACTGCTCTGTGAGGGTGCACAAGGTCCAAAACAGCAACACAGAGACTGTTCATGACTCTGGCACACACCTGTCAGAGTTTCAGCCCTCACTGACTGCTCCCCAGGTTAGCTGATATCAAACCACTAACATTTTGCTCTCCTGCATGAAAACAGTCCTTTTTTTCCTCAATCCCTCTTTTTTTTTTTTCCATGAGAGGGAGTGTATTAGATTGTAGTGCATTTTCAGCAGGTACTTGTACTGACAAGAGCTTTTCCCTGTAAGTCAAAACACTCTATAAGTTCATGGGCAAGGAGTTAAAGATCCTCCAAGAACGAGGAAATAGTGCTGCAGAAATGAAGGAGCTCTTAGAATCATAAAATCATTAAGGCTGAAAAAGACATTGAAGATGATCAGGTCCAACTCTTGCTACTGATCATGCCCCAGTTACACTACAAAACAAAAAAGAATTTATCATAAACATAAGCATGTCACCCAAGTAGGCCTCTGAACAACTAACAGCCCGCAAGAAAACACTACTACCCAGTTTTAGGCATGATATAGTTCAGGAGAACCAGGAAAAGCAGGAGAACCTTCTCCTGTGCTAACCCCAAGGAAACCCCACTGCAGAGCTGCCTCCAGATCTGGGGTCCCCAGCATAAGTGGACACTCCGTAAGAGGAAGCAAGACCAGAGCAGGGCACAGAGATGCTCCATGGGCTGGAGCTCCTCTGCTCTGGAGACAGGCTGGGAGAGCTGGGGGTGTTCACCTGGAGAAGAGAAGGCTCTGGGGAGAGCTCATTGAGGCCTTTCAGTTCTCAACAAGCACTTTTAAAAAGAGGGAGAGGGACTATTTATATGGACAGAAGGTGATAGGACATGCGGGAACGGTTTTAAACTAAAAGAGTTGAAATTAAGATTACATTAGGAGAATTGTTCCCTGTGAGGGTGGTGAGGCCCTGGCACAGGTGCCCAGAACAGCTGTGGCTGCCCCATCCCTGGAAGTGTCCAAGGCCAGGCTGGACAGGGCTTGGAGCAACCTGGCGTAGTGAAAGCTGTCCCTGCCCACGGCAGCAGGTCAAAGAAAGATTAACTTTAAGGTCCCTTCCATCCCAAACCACTCTGGAATTCTGTGAAACATCAGCAGCACAGGACCTGCTGGGGCATTCAGAGCAGTGAGGCTGCATCAGCCACAGCTGGATAAACTGACCCCCTACATCACTGCTGACAATGATTAGAAAAAATAAATACCAAATTACTTCCACATGCAAGTTTACTAGGATAAATATAACGACACAAGGAAGACACAGGTGCTAAAAAATTATTATTATATTTACAAACAACCACTGCTGAAACCAGATTAGATTCCTGCACACACAGATGAAGCAGATTTTTTGAGCCCTTTTTTCCAAGAGGAAAATGGCCTTCCTTCCATAAATCTGCATTTCAGTTTATTAAAACAGATGATGAACTATTTTTAGCATTACCCATTTTTGTGTACTATGCAGTGCCAACCATAACATCGGTGCTAAATAAATTCTCCTGCTCCCTTGACTGGCTTTTCTAGTCATACTCCTTAAAGTACCTCCTTGTACCTACCTAGAGTCATGTGTTAGATTAAACAATTGCTTAGTGCCATATGGATTTCTTTTAAATACAAATAGAGAATATTGAAGTCAACGATTATTACATTTGAATTTAACAGAACTAGGGATGATGACAATACCTATTAACTCCAAGTAGGAACTGCTTCTACAATTCAGAATACAATTGTGAAACTTATTTCATATCCTACAGTTTTAAAAATAGAAGTTGTTAGAAAAAGCAATGCTTCTTTTATACTTGCTAAAATTCTCTTTAGTGTAAAACTCACAGGTACATAAAATGCCCTGAGGAAGTAAGCCTGAATGCACACACGTTTGACAACAGCATTTCAGCAGTGTTCTGTTGCCTTGTTCATTCTGGAGGGGAAAACAAAGAATCTAAAACACCACAGCAGGAAATCACAAATTTATTTTGCCAGCTGCAGAAGGCAGGGATTCAATGACATTCCTGACTTTATCCGCTCAGTCCATAATCCACCCCTATCCAAACGTCAGTATTATGTGACCATGTAATATAAAGGGAAGAACATAAGAGGCACAAAAACTTTATTTCAAATGGAAACAGAAATGCCAAACTACAGAGTCTTGCAGCTGCATTTCTACCAGAGTTACAACTATGTGTACTAGTTATGTCTAAGAGCTTCAACTCTTAAAAGCAGATTTCCCCCCACTGAAATGAGTAACACTGAAGTAAGTGCTTTTAATATTAGCTTTAACTGTTGTTTCCATTTCCACCACAGATTCCTTAACTACGTCGAAAACGCTGGAGTACCATGGTTCCTATTTATTAAATATATACAAGACAAAAGAGGTAGATCATAAATCCTACTTTTGGCCAGGGCTTCCTGAGTTACACTCTGAGAGCACTGTGTGTAACTCCCACCCACGCTAATTCCTGCTATAATTCTTCTGAATACAGCAACATTAAGAATGAAAGCAGGGCTTTGTCTTTAAAAGAGGGTGCTGAGGTTGGGAAGGAGGGTTGGAAGGGAAGGAAGGCAAAAACAAAAAACGGCAACTAGAAAATTTGAGCTCTATAGTACTGAAAATTCCTCACGAACAGTCTGGTGTAACTGATGTAGAACCTCTGACTGTTATTTCATGTACCATTAGATATGATCCAAAGCACAGCACGTCTCAGAAAAACAAATAAAAATAAGATACCAGCAGATTTTAAGAGTGCTCACTTGCACACAACCTGGCTGTACCCACCAGAGAAGGCTGAATCTGGTGTGGAGGAGCTGGGAGCAGAGCCAGGCAGCCCTGACTGAACCACAGATGGGGACAAAGAGAGGCAGTTGCAGAAATTGCCCTCAGATGCTGCCTGCAGGCTTAGCTGCACAGCCCAGCCCCAAAACAATCTGCTCTAATTTTGTTCAGCCATTAAGCAGATAAATCTACTTAATCTTCCCCAGGTCAATGGATGACACACTAATATCAGTATTTCCAGCAAAAACTGCTGTCAGTGCAATAGATGTTAGTGTAGAGGTTCCTTACAACCATCCAGCTAGACAAATAGTGGTTGTGATATAATATTCCCATGGCAATGGGCTCCAAATAAATGCTGTCAAGTGTTAGGTGATTTATAGAGCATTTAAACCCAGCCATTAATACAGAACTCTAAAGATGAAGCATCAAGTTAGAGTTTTTTTAATTTACACGCAACTTAAAGAATTTAAATTCATGGACAACTAAGCCAACAAGCTGTGAAAGGACGTGAGGGATAACAGTAAATGTAAATATAAATCTGTTAAATCTTCTAGTTGTTTGCTGGTTTATGTATGAACAGACAAAGAAACCACAGACATGTGAACACAGGCAAACTGTGTCATGTTGAATCCTGCACTCACCTCACAGCAAGTATTCTACTAGTCACAGGAAGGCAGAAAACATTATATTTTGAGTGTCTGGATGTCAGGAATTAACTGCACCAGCACCAACACACCATCTACAAAATATACATCTTTATACATATACATTTTTAAGTTTTAATGAACTATAGAAATTTACAAATATATACAAGTATACAAAAGTAAAAGAAACAAATATGTTTAATAGAAAATAAGCATTCAATTGTCATGTTTCCAATGACATTCTCCATTTACAGAATGGATTGGATAAGCAGGTTCTGTTTTTTCTGTTTTGAAGATGATGACATTGTACCATTTTTAATAGCTACAAGTGAAGCAATTAAAAAGAAAAAAAAAAAAAAAATGGAAAACAGGCAGAAAGAAAGAAAGAAAGTGCCACAGAAATAATCTGGAGGGGATGAGCCATCCTGCCAGAAATGGATTTCTCCTCCTGGACACCTGGTTTGTACAAGAAATCTCTGTCAGGAGCAATCATCAGTGGAAGAATCACAGAATCCCAGGATGGTTTGGGGCAGGAAGGGACCTTAAAGATCATCCAGTCCCCCCCACCTGCCATGGGCAAGGACACCTTCCACTATCCCAGGCTGCTCCAAGCTCCATCCAATCTGGCCTCAAAAATATTAGTCTGCTAAAAGTAAGTGGGGGAATAATAAGGTAAATTAAAGGAAATAAAAAATTCAAATAAATGAAAAAAGTAAAAATATGACACACCAGAGTAATATGAGAGAGAAGCATTTTTGTCTGTCCAACTGCACTGTGCATCACCAGGAAAATGCCAAATGCCAAGGTCCCTGCTCCTTGGAGCAGAAATAAGGAAAAATGTGTCTACACTGAGAGAACTCAGAACCCTCCTCAACTGCTGAAGATGGGAAAGGGAGGTCAATATTCCCTGAGCAAGGGAAGAGGGAAGGGATGTGTGTGCTGGTTTGGGCTGGGGTTAATTTTTTTCACAGTAACTGGTACTGGGCTGAGATTTCTATTTGAGCTGGGAACATGTTGATAACCCAGAGGTGTTTTCCTTATTGCCCAGCAAAGCTCACCCAGAGCCAAGGCCTTTTCTGCTGGGAGGGGCTGGCAGGGGGCACAGCCAGGACAGCTGATCCCAACTGACCCCAAGGATATTCCATCCCATATGGCCTCGTGCTCAGCACATAAAGCTGGGGGAAGCAGGAGGAAGGGAGGACATTTGGAGTGATGGTGCTTGTTTTCCCAAGTCACTGTTACCCGTGATGGGATCCTGCTTTCCTGAGGATGGCTGAACACCTGCCTGCCAGTGGGAAGCAAGGAAAGAATTCCTGGTTTTGCTTTGCATGCGTGCCTGGCTTTTTCTTCACCTATTCAAACTGTCTGTACCTCAAGCTGAGAATTTCCCCACTTTCACCTTTCCACATCTCTCCCCCAACCCACCAAGGGGGAGCTAGCAGCAGCATGGGGCTGAGCTGGGGTTAAACTATGGAGGCCACAGCTGATTTTAAGACTGCTGTGCTTGAAAAATGACATCTCTCTAACAAATGTTTCCAAAGGCTCAGGGGAAATTTGAAATGTGCCTTCAAGGTACCCAGGTATTGCTAAAATTCAAAGGTAACCTCTTCTAATTTCATGCCTCTGAACGTGGCTTGCAGGTAGGCTTCTAATACACTGTCTTAAAATAAGATTGACAATCATTTTAATAATATGGCTGTGTTAAATGCAATTCTCATTAAACTAATTTTGAAAAGTATATTTATGAAGCAATGAATCTTTACCTATTAACCTTTCCCTGACTCCTTTCTGACAGGCAAAAATACAAACTTTTCTTACTGTAACCAATGACTAGAAGTAACTTGTTTGAAAAAAAAGCTCAAATCTATTTAACAAAACTACCAGTCCCTGACTCAGAAGACAGTCACAACCTTTCCATCAAGAGAAGCAAACCAGGAAAATTCCCCACAAGCAGAAGAAACTGAACAGAATCCTGGTATGTGACTAAGGCTGGGCTGTTCTGTCCATGTTCTGGGGGTACTCAGATCTAACAATCCCACATTTCACCTCAAATTTGAGAGCCATCAGCCTGCCCTCCATGGTGTCATCAAAACCTTGCATGACCCATTTGTAGCTTCAGACTCCATAGCACCCTGCAGTAGCATCACAATGTCACCACAAGTTCTGTGAAAAGGATGTTTCCCCTTTTAATTTGCTTTGAAATTACTGATTATTTCAGCACTTTTCTTCAGACAAGACAAAAATAATGAAATTAATGGTTTCCCTCCTCCAGCTACCTTCTCCCAAGGTGAAGAATCCTAGCATGTATTTTAAATTACTTAAAAACATTTCTTTTATTTCTTCATCATTTCCACATGCACCTCAAAGGTTCAAAAACAAAAAAAAAGTAACCACCTGATTTCATGAAAAATTGACAAAGCTGAAATTTCATCATTAGCAATAATTACAGAACAATTTAAAGTGACTGATGATAAACAGTAAATAATTAATTACCAAAATTCTCAGGAACTAATTTTCCAGCACTACAGGATGTGTCTTTAAACACAGATGCTGCCCTGAAAAACCTTTGTTCTGTCTTAAAAGAAAATCAGTCAGCAACAATCCACGAGTTCACCCACAGAGAGCAAAGGAAAATCTAAGTTTGGACTAAAACACAGAACCATGCACAATAAAATACCTGTGTGGACAGTCACAATTTATAAAAGAACATCAAATTGCTAAATCCTAACATGCAAGGTCTCGAAAATTACAGAAAAATAAGTTCCTGCAGTTCCTGACTCCATGTTGGAACTAATTTTGTATTTTAGTGGCAGAGTTTCTTTGTCACCAATAATCTTATTTCAAAAATACCCAGCTGTAAGATAAGGTATTGCATGAATTCTGATGGAGGTTATTTCTTCTCCACTCCCTCCATCCTTCTCCATCCCCCTTACGCTTAATGTGTAGCAAAAGAATACTAGGCAATTGATTTTTAATCATTTAGACAAAAGCAAGAGCTCTGCATATGCTGGCAAAACTGAGCTTAAACTTTGTAGAATGGAAATTCTGAAGAATTATTTTGCCTAAGCCCATTATTACATGTAAGCTTTCTTTGGCACCTTATTAATGGCACACTGCAAAAATCACTTGAGAAAAACTACTGCCCAACAACTCCATCCTGAAAACACCAAACTTTTCCTACTCAAGGTAAATGGTGTTTAACTTACACACTCTTAACACCATCCTCTCACACTGCTGCTCACCCTCCCACAGGCAAGCCCATCTGCTGCCCAGGGGTTACCTCAGTGGTTTACATTAATCCTCACTTACACATGCTTCCTGTGGAACTCCAGGATCTTTCCTTCAAGTTTTTCCTGGTTTGGCAAATACTGGTTTGTTTTAAGGTGTTCTCGATCTTCCGATTCATCAAAATCTCCTATTTCAGCTACGACAGAAAACAAAACAATGTCAGAGTCAGAAGAAACAATGGAAAAGGAACAATGGCAGAAAATATTTGGTGAGGAATTAGACAGATCACAAGAGCCTTTAAGTGCTTCGAATTTGTGCATGATGCTTTGTATCAAGCTTCATTTTACCAAACTCACATTTATCCCAAGCTGGGGATTCCCAGGGATTACAGCAGCATTTGAACATTGTCTGGAAAATTTAGACTTCTTAAGGGGGCAAGATGTGAGATTTGTAGAAGACCTGTGAGGTGGTATGAACATTTCTTCCTTACCTTATACCAAATAGCATATTGCAATTTATTTTTCACTATATATATGTAAAATAGTAATAGACAAGGCTACTTGGGAAGATAGCAAATTACATCTGGAATTTTGTTCTCCCCTTCACATATCCACATCTTTCAGATGCAATGCTGTGAATTTAGGAAGATTTACAGAAGAAAAAAGCATTATTGTAAAGTGCAGAACAGCTTCCACTTGATAAAACACAAAATGATCAGAAGTCTTTGGCTTGGAATACGAAAGCACAAGGCAGGCAGAACACGTGGCAAATGTATATAAAAATTACAAGCTGAATAAATAAATTTTAAGAAGTCATTTACTTTTTCTGATAAGAAATATGAAGTTGCAATATTAAATTCAAACCCAAAAGGTAATAAAAGATGAAAGTACGTATGTTGTCGTAAAAATTTCCCAAAAACTAAGCTGTGAAGCTCATTTCTGTGAAAGGATGCCAAAAATATAAGCAAATTCAAAAATTAGACAAATACCAAGGGCAACCAAACCCAGATGCAGAGTCAGTCTGTGATGCTGGGGGCAGTGATTATGGGATGGATGCAGCAATATGCTTGCTCTGTGTCTGGGGGCATCTGCCATCAGCTACTGTCAGAGGAAGGAATGAGCTTGTTCTTAACAAGAACACAGCAAATCCTGTTTAAAATCTAGCCAGCACACGAAAGAATGAGTCAAAAATTCTGCAAGGTGCTTTTGCAAAATAATTGCTGTTGAAAATAAACCTGTTCTTTCTCACAGCCCATTTTCCAGAAGAGCAGAATCAGGCCAAGCAAGGCCTGACAGTGAGATTTCCTCATCAGCTGCACAGTGCTGGAAAATCATGAGCAGGTTTTAATGGTGTCACTCACTGCTGGCACACACAGAAGATAGATTTGCTCTTCCAATAAAATCACCAGAATTAATACTATTATAACTGTATTATGATATTGCATTGCAGAATTAGACAACCAATAGCTACTTAGCAGTGCATATGTGAAGAAACATCATTGATCAGCTTTTGCTTCCAGCCAGCAAAGAGCCACCAAAGGCCCTGTCTGCAGACCTGAGAACACTTCATCTGCTGCTCCAGCAATTTGATGTCTGAACTCACTCAAGGTTTCCAGCCTCGTCTCAAAGGCCACATTTTAGGTCTTTAGCATGTACAGGCTGAGCCAGCAGCAGCATGGAATGCTTCCAAATAAATTGCTTCCCATTTCCATTTTCAGTCCCAACGAGGAGGAAAGCTGCTGACAGCCCCACTGCAGAACCTGCTCCAGCATGGTTCTCAGCTGTGTTTCAGCCCAGTTCCTGTACAGCCATGTCCTCCCAAGCACAGGGAAAGGGAGAAGTGAAGCCAAGGGAGCACCAAGACAGGTAGGAACAGCTGTCTGGAAGATGTGGAGCACTGGCAACAGAGCTTGCAGAGCCAGGGAAACAGACAGCAAGGGGCTGGTTTCTTACTACTCCCCTGAAGTCAAATTTACCTCACACATAAGCACCAGCTGTTCCTCCCCACACCAGCCCTGACAACCATCCCAGGGTTGAAAACCAACATATTTACAGCATGTGGAGAAGGAATACTGTGAGGCAGAGACTTCTTCTAGTTACCAAAAGCTTCTATGTGCAATTTAGTGTAGGTTAGCACTGGCATCATCAGCAGTGTCACTCAGCTGGGATACTCACACTGCAGAAGGTGGGAGACCAGCAGAGCAGCCGTGTTGTCACTGCAGGTCAGCCTCTCCTCTGCCAGGTCCCTCTTGATTTGCAATGCAAACAGGTACCTGGAGGAGAGGAACATGGGCTGGAGTTACACAGAACATCCTGACACATGAGAGGACAACAGAACAACTGAGCAGGAGGTTGTGAAAGCAGCATCTCCTGATCCTTCTGCTCTCCAAGGAATAACACAACAGCTTGGGTACCAAGGGGTGTCAAACCAAACCAAAATAACCTGTGACTGTTCCAGTGCAATTTATCTGCACAAAAAGACTCACAGGAACAAGGAAGCAGAAGGAAATCCATGTTTTAAGCAGGCTTCATCTGTGCAATAACAGCAGCCACCCTTTTTAGCTGGAAAGAAACTTAAAGAACACTTCAAGTGATCTTAACTATTAGAACAAAAGATGGAAGAACATCACTGATTCCAGTGTTTTGTTATGAAAACTGATAAGCATTTCTGTTAGCACTCAACTAATCTACTCAGCAGTTGTATTTTCTAGAACTATATTAGCAGCCTACAAAGTAAGAAGTTCAATTTACTTTTCTTATACTGCTACATTAGTTCAACTAAAATATTTCCCATTCAGTTGTTAAAGAGGAATAATTTCTGTTTAACAGTTGTGTTATGCTGTTCCTTCTACTTGGAAGAAGATACAGTAAGGACTCCAGTAAACAGGCAACAACTCACTACTATAAACCTTCAAACTGACAGACTGATCCTTTTTCTTTACTGAATTACACCCTGGGAGATAGCAATAAGATTTTTTTAAAGAAGAATTTATTTTAAAACTGTATTCCTAAAGTAAAAGATACTAAAAGTTATACATTTTGAATTATAGGGTTTTTCTTAAATTTTTAAGTACTGTGTGTATCAAAGACTTCCCAAAAAGTATGCCCTGCTTTCTGCATGTCTGCTGGGCTCAGTTTCTTCAGTACACTCACAATAAAGAATACAATACCATTAACAGCATCATTAACTACCCAGATGCTCTAAGTGCAGACCATAAATACTCAATAAATAGGCAAAACACAGTTCCTGCTCTAAAAAGCTGCATTCCTAATGATTTTCCTATATGAAACAGCAGTTAATATAAGAAAACTTGGTGCAAAGGAAATATTTAGGCAGTATTTCTCCTTACAAGAGACAATCACAACAGCTGTCATGCTGGTTTGTTCTTAAATACATCTGAAGGATAATAAGGAACCTCTCTAAGAGGAATTCCAATTAAAAGCAGTGAAAAAACCACAAAATGAGCTCTTTAAACACCAACATCTGGGTAATGTCCTTGTTAGAGGCACTGACTTCAAACCAGGTCCCCAGGTGATAACAGGTAGGTAGGGCTGCATAACTGACCACAAATCAATTAGCAATCTGCAAAAATAACCCATGTTGAGCATGTTAAAATTGTGAACAGTATAGTGTGTTTGCAAGTGCAAAGTGTGTTTGGAAGTTTAAATCACTTATTAAAATATGGACTGATTATTTTATATTTATTTTTTTTCTAGACACTGTTTATAAACATGAGTATTTTCTGTATACTCTGACTCCCTTGACTCCATGATGCTGGCAAGCTCTAACCTGTGCTGTTTTCTGTTTTGAAAAGTACTTTTTCTGATAACATTCATCTGCCAACACATGTCTGCTGAAAGTGTAACATTCACTGTAAGTGCTCTTTCACTCATCTTCCACCTCAGTTTTGCTGGGAAGCAGCTTTGCTGCCTTCCTGCTCTATAAATTCAGCACATAAAGCAAGTCCAATAGTTCTAAAAAGACTTTACCTAGTATATTCCTCTTGCAGCTGACCTGGGTCTGGAGGGAAAAACTTTACAGCCAGACGAAGCATTGTAGTCTTTGGTCCTAGAAGAAAAGTTGGTCATTACACAAAAAAAACCCAGTGTTCTTCATAAACACATGTATATTCTGTTTGCCAACAGCAGAGAAACAACACAAAGAAAATCTAGCCAGATGTCAAATCCCAGCTAACCACAGTGGGCTCTGGTGTAGATTGTTCGTGTCAAGTGAGATAAAGCAGCTGTTTTCCAGAGGAATTTGGATACCACTGACAAGGTGAGTCTGCAGGCTGAATGCTGGAAAAAGAGTTTCATGCAATGTGAAATCTGTAACACCCCAAAGCACCTACTTGGCTGCATAAAAAAACCATCAGAGGTGACCCAGGGAGAGGGTCCCAGAAGAGGAGCAGAAGGGACACACATCCCACAGGCTCCCAACACCCACCTCCACCATCAGGACTGAAGGCAGCAGATGTGGCTGGCTCCCCATGGAGATAGAGGGTGCTGGCAGCCTGCTCCCAGCATGCCTGGTAATACCCATTCCTCCACTATTCTTGTATGTCTCAACAACAACTAATTCTATTTTCAAAATTGAAGAGAACTCTTGGTCACTATTGGGAACAGTCCCTAATGCTCTAAATTAACAGTTCCAGCATCACAACTCAGCCTGTGGTACCACAATCCCTGTTTCACCTGGATTGCTGAAGGAGTTACTACAGGGTACAAGAGTCTCTCACCATGCCAGGGCTGGGCACCACTGTTTTCTCATTGTTTTTCCTGCCTGAAAGCAAATGAGGCCAAGTATTCCAGAGGCAGGCAAAGCCCTGGCCAGCCTGTGCTTACATGAGCCTGCTGAGCATCCACCTGACGTGCACAGGCACCCTCTGGACCAGAGCCAGGCAGTGCCCCCAGGACTCCCCTGCCACTGCTGTTTCAAAGTAAACTTAGCCAAATTAAAAATAAATCAAACTTGTTGGAGCACAAGCAGCCTGCTTTAATTTATTTTTAGCACCAAGATCTCTTAAAGCTTAATAAAGTCCAGTTTAACCCCATCAGCCCCAAAGTACACTGATTTCTTCTGTCTGGAATACCTGATTCCCACAGGCCAAACATTCCTTCACTCATCCTCTCGTTTGCTGATGAGAGAATAACGAACTTTGTTTTTTGACAAGTAGCTGGGAGAACTCACAGACTATCACAGCTGTGACAAGAGCAGCTCCCAGCCTCCAATTCCAGAATTACCAAAGCTTTGGTGAACAAAAAAACCCTTAAAATCCACATCCTAATTACAGTGTAGTATCTAGAAATGAAAGGATGCTGGAAATAACACCCTGTAATGACACAGAAAGCCCACACTTGGCAGGGACTAAGGATTCTACAGCTCTAGAGACAGACCAAGTGAGGAAAAGAAATAGTTTTAATGATTCCAGGTAAAAGACCAAAACTTTGTATCAAATTTCTGAAAACACTCTGAGCCTCTGGAAGACCTTCACAAGGTTAAGAACAGTCCTGCACATTACTGATGCCAATCAAGTGGAAGTATTAATGTGGGAGCAATTTTGGAAGTGTTTCAAGCATGACTTACATAAAATGATAATAACTATAAAAAATTTAAAACATAATAGGGCATATTTGCTTCTGTACCATAACCCTCCTCTTTTTGTTTAGCCAGTCTTGCCTTTCCTCTATGAGTAAGTTCCACTCAAATCAGGAAAAGAAACACTTGCCCAGTCTTAAGCAAGACACAGAATTTATTATAAGAAGCCAAGTCTGAGCAAAAGCAAGAAGCAAACAGGATTTGAGGAAAAATTACCCAGGCAGGAATGGTGAATATAACACTACATTATATAAAGTGGCAGCACCTTAGAGAAGGCACCCAAGTGTCAACCTGATACTGTGTGCCTGTTAGGAGGCTGAAAATTTGGATCCAAACTCCTTCCCATCTAGAGTGGTTCAGTAGTAAAACTGACTGTATTCGTTTGAAATCAATAAAAAAACTCCAAACCTTATCACACACGATGAAGTTCAATGGATGTCACAAAGCCAAAACTAACTGGGAATAAACCAAGAACTTTTGCTTTTAGAGAGAATGTCAAAGACTCAGAAGTGCCTGTCTGCAGGTACACAGCAATCACCAGCAACATCAAGCAACAAGTTTGAGCAAGATCACCTTAAAGCCCATCACATCTATGTTCCCTTGCTGCTGGACTAAAAGGTAGAACTTTAACTTCAAAATCATTACATTGTACAGAAAACAAACAAACAAACCCCCCCAATATATAGAAAATAGGACATTTCAGTCAATTTAAAATTGATTTCAGAACATGAACATTTGCCAGACAACTGGCTGGTATCTCTTACAGACTAATATTAACAAAAAAACCTAAATAAATCTTTCAGTTTCACTAACAACACAACATGGTGGTAGACTGCAAAGCAGCCATAAATCTTAGTACCTCCCCATGATTTTAGACCATTTTAGAACAATGTTTCTATCATCAGGGAACACTGTCTGTGGTCTAAGGTCAAGTTTCCACACTTTATATAGTATAGGAGAGGATACAGAAGGAGTAACCAAGCAGCCCTGCAGACCTATGATCCACCAGATCTTTTGACTGGGACATAATTCCTTCTAGCCAGGAGCACATAAAAAGTCAGCACTCCCAACATCTTTTTGGCAGGGGAAATAGAGCAAAAATATTCTGTAGTCTCCTAAGGGAGCCTTATTTTATAGATTATTTGGCTCTTCTGCTTAGAAAACAATGTTGACAAAAGTCAAGAATCATGACCTTTAAAGTTAGAAAATTAGCTAGAATTGATGATTTCATATTTTCTGGCAATCAATTTTAGACAGAAGAGTAGCTAAAAGCTACTTCCCAGTATTCATTTTCAACATATTTCAATCAAGAGCTGGAAAAGAAGTAGGACTCCACCACACCCTCCTGCTCTTGTTCTTCCACAAAGCTCCTACAATCAGAACCACAAAACAAACAAATTGCATAACTGTGTTCTACAGAGAAAAAACAAAAAGTTAGATCTAATCTTTCAACCTCTGAAGAACCAACCAGCATCTTGCATTCTTCAACTATTTGGGGTCTTTAAAGTGCGTGTCATATTAACACTTTTTAGGTGGTATAAAGACAAGACAGCATCACTATTGCAGGATCCTCCTGGCCAGGCAGCATGACCACATTTCACAGCTGAGGCAGCACCCAGGTGGGAGATCTCCACCTCTGCTCTTCCAGGGAAGCTGCTCCTGAGCATGTGGAAAGAGCTGACATGGGAATCAGCCAAAATGTTCCTTTTTCTTCCCACGGTACGACAGCACAACTTCCAAAAGCTAACACAGCAAGTGTTATATTTCACTTCAGTATAACACCAGCTGACCCAACCTACCCAGATTTTTATCAGAGAAAGAACCCTACCCACAGGAAGTTTCCATTCCACTCACCACATACTACTTATTAAAATGTCAGGTTAGCATGCCCCAGCAGGAACCACTATCACCCCTGCCATGTGTATTTTACAGGGAAGCATAACCAGTAAATCAAGTAGTAATTGTGAAAGCAACCCACATGAAGAAGATGCAAATTAAGGAAAACTTCCTTTTTTAAAACTACTTACTCCGTACTTGTTTAATAACAGGTTTCATAGGTTCCAGCCAAATCTGAAATTGAAGAGAAAAAGATTACCACTTACACTCATATTTAATAAAATATGAAAACATTAAAAGTAAATTCAAATTAAGCAGTAATTTTAAGTAGCATTTCTTCCTCAATGCAGTAATTCCTTTGCTTTAGAAAAAGTGTCCTTATCTATTTGAATTGACAATTCTCATGCATCAATAGAAAAGCCACTGATCTGTGCCTAAAGCTCATCTGGACAGAAGAGCCAGGTCAGCAAAAGCAGAGCCCCAGTGCCAAGAGGGCAGGAGTCATGCCAAAACCTACAGTCTGACAGGAGCCAGGCTGCAGAATTACAGAAAGTCTGCAGAACATGAAAAGGTCCAATGTTTTATTTCCTTCCATGCTATTTCTGTTACTCATACTCACTTACCTACCTACTTAAGGGTTTTTACTCAATATTAATATTAACTTCCCACCATTTTTTCTCTTTTGTCAAGCACATTTTAAAAGAAAGACTATTGCTCTAGTAAAAGGAGGATCCATAAAGGTAATGCAAAATATTCTGGAAACTCAACCTTTTATCTTCCCCACTCTTCCAAACAAAAAATTGTTACAAAACCATTATGTTTGTCCTTACTAGTTACTGCTCTGTTTGTGAGACAGCTGAGGATTCTAAGAACTTTATTAGGTGCAGAAGCAGTTTGGACACTGTGCACAAGAAACAGAAACTAAACAAGCTTTAGTGTATTTCCTCAGCTTGAGGGCAGCATGGATTAGTGACATCAGCATCCCCTGTGTTCTCAGTCATATTCTCTGCATGTTGGTCCTAAAACTAAAAAAAGTAATTTAAAAAAAGTTGAAAGAAAACCAAAACAAAACGAAAGGAAAGTTTGGGTAACATTTTCTAATTTAGAAGCCACACTGTCCTCTTTGCAAGGTACAGGATAAGTGACTAGGAGGCTTAAAGGTGTCAGCATTGATCAAGATCAATGATTTAAAAAGCTTGCAGGCCTGTGTGCTGGCTGAGGTTTGTGTTGATTAGAAAGAGGTCTGTAATGGCTCTTCAGGAAAATTAATTGAAGAGTGAATTAACTGAGGATAAATATGAACACAACCAAAATTACACAGCATAATTGGATTTTTTAAGTGCTCTGCAGAGTACACTTTGAGTTCATGTTTCTCCTTTCAGAGGAAAGGAGGATTTTACTTCTGTCCCCCTGCAAGTGGGAACATCAGCAGCTGCTTTATACAATTCCTGAGATTTAACAAGAAGCAGGATCTGATTCCTCCCCTCTGCTCTCGTCATTCTGGTGAGTGAAACAGATTTACAAGAATCCAAGAGATAATCCCACAGGAAACTACAGGAAACTGCAGCAGACTGAGAAATTTTTGTCACTCAAGGAACAGCATTCACCAAATCTTTTTATTGTACCACATTTGTCAGGGAACTGTACGCACCCAATATGACTGGATATTCTGGAACTCAATTCCAAAGTAGTCTGATTCAATCAAATTCAGATGCTTGTAAACTTCTGTCAATAGTGTCTGGCCATAACATTTTGACTAAGAAAGGAATAAAAAAAAGTTACAGTGAGATTAAGAAGAATAAACAAGAATAAGTTTACAGCAAAAACAAATGACATCTTTATAAACTGGAGAAAAATATCACAAAGGTTTTTCACATTGTTCTTGCCACTGTAACACACAAACATCTAATACACAGGCACAACTCCATACAAAAATCCCTCTCAGAACCAGAGGCACTGTAGTGGAAGGGGCCAGTGGAGGTCACCTACACGCAGTCTCCTGCTCCCAGCAGGGTCAGCAGAGAGCTGAGCAGACCAGCTGCGGGCTATTTGCGGCTCCCTCCGTAAACCCACACGTTTGTTTGTGTAGCTGACTGCTGTGGCCTGCCTCAGCTGCAGCACATGGAGCAGGAGCTGCCAAATCCCTGCTCCACACAGACCCCTCACTCCTTCTCACACCAGGAACCCCAAGGCCACACACAGCCTTTGCAGCAACCAGGCTGGAAATGCCTGTGGACAGTGGGAGCCCAACCAAACTTCTCCTCACACCACGCTTGTTGGGGAATGCTTTCAATTCATCTCTCCCTCAAGAAACCCACTCACTGACCCTTTCTGAGAGCCAAGTTAGGGGCAAAGCCACCAACATCAGCAGAAAGCAGCTACAGCAACATAGGAGAGAACAGGAGACTTCCACAGCACACCCAAACCAGTGACACTTGGGGCTCTGGTTCAATCACCCAGCTTGCACCCTGTGATTGCAGCAGGTGCCAGGAGACAAACAGCATTTATGAACCCACACATCAGTGCATCTGCATCACTCAGGAAAGACTCCAAAAGGTTGCCACAGCCCATTCCAGCAACACATCAAACCTAGCAGGGCGCAGCAGGAGGTGGCACGGCCACCAAGCTCCACCTTGGGCCACGAAGCAGCCCCACAGCTGTGGTGACAGGGTGTGGCAGGCTGGGTTATCCAGCAGAACACACTGCCAGCAGTGATGCCACCAGGGTTTTGTTTGTTTGGAAAAGTCCAGTGATAGAAGGCTCTCTGACTTCCCCATCAAAGCAGACACAGAGGTCTGTAAAGACTCCAAATGTTCAGAATAATACCTCCTTTAAAAGTATTAGGCATTATAAAAAATTATCACAGAATCACAAGATGTTTTGTGTAGGAAGGGACCTTAAAACTCATCTTGTTCCACTCCCTGCCATGGGCAGGGACACCTTCCACTGTCCCAGGTTGCTCCAAGCCCCAATATCCAAACTAGCCTTGGACACTTCCAGGGATCCAGGGGCAGCTCCAGCTTCTCCGGGCAACTTGTGCCAGGGCCACACCATTGTCACAGGGAAGATTTTCTTCCCAACATTTAATCTAAATCTACCCTGCTTCATTTTAAAGCCAAATTAGTGATAGAATTAGAATAATTTAGTACAATGCAAATTAAAATACCTGAGAGCAATAATGTGCTATTTTAGGCTTAAAAGATAAAAAACAACGTGAACATTGGGAAAATAGTTTCACATGATTGAGGTGCATAAAAAATTCAAAAGTAATTGCCTCTTACAGGAAAAAACATATAAATTGTCTATGTTCTTAGAATTGTGCAAATGCCTCTATAATACTTAAAAAACCCCCAAAATTTCATAGAGAAAAAGTCTGACAGCCCTGCAGTGCTGCAAATCTGAAATAGCTCTGTATCTGCAGTGGCGTGAGCAAAGTGACTGAATCCAACCCTGTAACCTCAGAGAAAAGCACAAAAGCAGGACAGAGAATGACACAAGACGGGTTTGTATCTCTCACTCAGGCTTTCACCAGCCATGCTACCTGTAAGAGCAACCACAGCTTCAGTCAGGTGAATTCATCTGCTGCAAACACAAGTCATTCAAAAAGTTTCTTGGTATCACACTGGCTCAGGCCACTAATGCTGAAGTCCCCAAATAAAACTGCAAGTCAGGAGAAATGTTCCAGTTCTCAGTGACTGCAGATGGTACAAAGATGCCAGGCTGAGTGCTGATATGGCACACGAACATGAGCATTCATCTCTTTTTCTGAACAAGTTTTGTGATGCCTAAAAAGGCATTTTCTTGGTAAGAACACAGTTGAATTTTTTAGCCAAAATCTGTGCTTGCAGAAGACTCTGTGTGTATGGGTTTTGGTTTTTAAATGGTGGCAATGAAATAAGGAATGATACAGGTAATGGCAAGCCACATCTCCAGTAAATGACATTCTCTCTGCTGTCTCCTGCATGTTTCCCATGCAGGTTACAGACTCTGCCACAGGAGACACACATGCCTGGAGAAACGCATTTTGGAAATTGAGTTTTTAAATTCCAATTCAAACACATTTCTTGCTATGGACTTGTGCATAAATTTTCATATAGTAACAGAAGAAAATATCCTCAAATATAGTAGGACCTTTGTTTTCTAAGGTCCATACCCACACATCTGTTATTGTACACCTCCTTTTCCCAGGCCCCACAGATGCAAGAAGGGAACACTTTTCAGCCAGCAATGTTTGTGGGGAGGCAGCAATACCCTGACCAATCTCATGTGCAGAGGATGGGACATACACCTTGCCTTTTCATGGACAGATCTACAAACCTTTAGAAGCCTCTGAACAGGATGTGTCCTCTGACCCAGATCCCTGATTTCATGAAACAAGAAGAGATTCTGGTTTCAACTACCTTCTGTTAGAACTGATACACTTGGATTAACACATGAAAGATGTCTGCTAACAATCAGACAAGTTTTACAGCCAAACTGTGTGCAGTACAGGGCAGGCATTAAAATTATCCCAACTGGATTCTAATACACCGTTTTGTTCCATTTAAACTGAGCCACGTCTCTTGGCTCCATCAAGTTCCGTGCCTGAAGAAAATCTAGCTGCCTTCATCTCTCCCAAAAAAAGAGCCTGTATGGCACAGATCCCTGGCACTTCTCTCCTTCCACTGTCAAGTCCACGCTCTGTCAAGAGAAACTGGAGATGAAGAAATTTAGATGGTTGGAGTTGGAAGCACTTGGCAACCGATTAAATTATAAAGGTGCCATCCAAATGTTAAAAATGTAAAATAATTTTGTTTGGGCTGTAACTTTGGGTGTCATTTACAATGAAAAACCCCAGTTTAAGCTCTGTATCATTTTGCATCCTTCAAAGGATAAACGACACATTTTGAAAGAACAGTATTAATTTTAAAATAAAAATGGGGTTCAAAAGCTTCAGACAGAACACAGTCTTTGATTATCATGCCTCAAATTCTTTGGGAAAACTCCTCCTAGAGCTATTTGATTCCTCAGTTGTTTATTACATTTATAACCATCCTTTCCAAAAAGCTGAATATTTTGAAGTAGGCAGAAATGAAAGTAACATAGTGGGCAGCTCCATGTCATTGTTTAATTTGCATAAAAGCAGCACAAAGCAAAATATTTGAAGTAATTTCTTAATTACTGTAATTTTGACATCCGGGCAAGTAGCTGCATGAATGTATTTCATAAAGGTCCTGCTTTCAATACAAATTCACAACATGGCATACTTTCCATTCCAAACTTCTCAATTACTCTTTATTTTCTGCAAAGACAATGACTACTGATACTGCTGAATTATTTCACATAAAAAGAAAGAAAAGAAAAAACAGGGGAAAAAAAAAACTAAATAGGCAGCTAACAACAGCTTTCCTCAGTGACACAGCTCTAACTGTACTGTAGATAATTTTAACAAGTCATCATGAGGAGACTGTTCAGTAGAACAGATTTATTTCAAATTGATTTCTGTGGTGAGATAAAGCTTGAAAAGTTCCCTCAGAGCTGTGTAAGTGCCAGCAGGGTATCCTGACAGGCAGTAATGGCACAGAGAGCCCTGTGTGGCAAGAGAAGCTACACCATCAGACCCTGCTCAGTGCTAAGACAGCAACAACCATTCCCACCTGAAGTTTCTTGCCTCAAAGAGATATCTGTATTTTTTCCTTTATCAGAAGAATAGGCATATTTCATATTAGGAATGCTTAGGACAGAGGAATAAAATAGAAATTTTTTTTTTTAAGTAATAACAGCATGTATTTTTGTTTTATAGAATCAGATAATCACAGGATGGGTTGGGTGGGAAGGAACCCTAAAGTTCATCTTGTTCCAACTCCTGCCATGGGCAGGAACACCTTCTACAACCCCAGGTTGCTCCAAGCCCTGTCCAACCTGGCCTTGGACACTTCCAGGGATGGGGCAGCCACAGCTGTTCTGGACAACAGTCCCAGGGCCTCATCTCCCTCACAGGGAACAATTTCTTCCCAATATCCCATCTAACCCTGCCCTGTGGCAGTGTGCAGCCATTGCCCCTTGCCTGTCCCTCCATCCCTTGTCCCCAGTCCCTCTCCAGCTCTCCTGGAGCCCCTTTAGGCCCTGGCAGGGGCTCTGAGCTCTCCCCAGAGCCTTCTCTTCTCCAGGTGAACCCCCCCAGCCCTCCCAGCCTGGCTGCAGAGCCGAGGGGCTCCAGCCCTTGGAGCATCTCTATGGCCTCCTCCAGACACGATCCAGCAGCTCCACCAGATCCCTCTCACCAGAGCAGGGCAGAGGGGGAGAATCAAGCCAAGTGCTATTTTCTATTTTCTCAAATATTACTCCCTGCATGGCAGATCCCACCTCTACCATAATGTCTGAGCTTAGGAAGAGAGAAAAACAAACTCATAGCCTAGGATTTTCAGTAGACTATAGCTCAATATTATCAAAATCAATGCTTCCTCTCTGCCTCCCAAACTTGTCTTCCAGAACATCTTAACTTTCTGCTTTCACATATTTTAATTTAAAAACCAAAACCTCCAGTATTTTCATAAGGAGTAGTATTCCCATCTTTCAAAACTGGCAAGCTGCCCTTGCTCCAACTTTCAAAAAAAGAAATCCACTTTTGGCAGCAGATAAGCTGGAAGAGAAAATCAGTCCAAAAGTCAAGAGTGTGGAAAAAGAAGAGTTATAAAGCTGAGGTATAGAATGGAAACTCTTGTGCAGCCAGAGCCACTGGACCCAAGCACCAGCAAACACCTTGGATTTTCATGTCACAGAAATCTGAAACTGCCAGGAGACCAAACCCTCTGGTTACTAGTGGATGTGCAGGAGAGGCAGAAGTTTAGATTTGACATCATCACTCACAAGCAGCCAACACAGAGCCAACACAGAGCACCCTGTGAATGGCTAAGGCAAACTAAACTGATTTAAATAAAGGCCACTTTAACATGGATTTTTAATTTTTTTTCTTCTTCAGGCACTTTACAAGTCTTCTTAATGAAAAAGTGATTTTTCATTCTTTGGCAAATTAAAAAAAACAGACAATTTGCAACTAAACATAGACTTGTTATTTCCTTTCTTAATCAGAAATATGCAAACATTTTGGTGAGTTTATAGTTCTGTTTATCTCCAACCCTTCTGTAATCTGTTAGATCTTTGTCCAAATGAAGCGTGAGACAGAAAAAACACCCTCAAAACTCCCTGTTAATAATCATCATTAATGCCACATATAAACAAAACTGCATTTCTGAATACAGGGTGGACATTAGGATCTTTAACAGAAAGAAGGAAATAATCTAAGATGGCAAGGAATACCAGTCATTAACTTGGTACTTTCGTGGCTGAAACAAAATGACCCTTAAAGCTCCATATCTAGTATTCAATCTCCAGACTGGAAGAGCAAGAAACAACTGCCTTCTTTTTCAGTGCTTTATTAGTTTTCTCAATTTTGATTGGAACTAGTAACTCCAATGAAAATATTCCCTGATTCCCCACAAAAACAAGCACCAGGTAACAACTCTGTCAAACACTGTTTTCATGTGCTCAGCCACATTGCTTAAATACTATTTTATTTTGATCACCTGAACATTTAGCAATAACTTTAAGCTTCAATTCTTTCAATTTTTCTTTTAGCTCTTTGCAAAGAAAACAGTATTTAAAATACATTTCTTTTATCTACCCTTCTATACTGACAGGTCACTTTACTAAGACCACATCAAGAATAGTCTGCAGAGCATTTAACAGCTTACAGAGCACAGGATGCAGCTTCATTATCACAAAATGAGATAGAGTGCACTTTCATCTTGAAAGTTCTTCTTTATTAAAAAGAATAAGTTATTATGTTACAGAAAGAAGAATTATTGTGTTACAGTATTTCCACACAGCATTGAAATACTATTTACTCAACCATGGAAGCTGTAAATCCAAATAAAAAAATCTTGTAGCTATTTTAAGTTCCATTATTACACTCCATACTGGGCATTTTTTGTTTAGGAAAAAAAAAATAAAGTTCTAAGACTTTCTCCCCATGATTTTTTTTTTGTCCTAAGATTTCAGTGGTTGGTTTTGATGTGGGTTTGTATGGGTTTTTTTAAGCAGAATCCACAGCCAGACAAATTATTCTAGAAATGGAAGCCTCTGCCTCATTTAATTAGGGCTAGCTTTAAAATTATGATCATTTAAAGGATCATTTAAGGCAATGTCAAAGCATATCACTGCCAAATGAACCAGCTCTACCCAACAAACAAGCTTTTCCAGAGTGGCTAGACTTGCTGGATGCCTGAAAGTAGGAAAACAACAACTGGTTAACATGGGAAAACATTCCCAAAAGGGAGGGAATCATGAGAATGAGATTGGAAAATGTATACTTAGGTAGAGAGTATGTAGACACAAAAAATGGTCCTAAGTTTTTAGAAATGGTGCTGTGCTGAAATACCTGGACTACTTGGAATAAAACTGCTGTAGACTACTTGGGGAAGAAGGAAGTCACATGAATTAACACTGTGGGCCACATCCTCGGACAGAGTTTCACAGGTACTGCTGGATGATTTGGCACCAGAGTTCCTGCTTGTTAATAATTGAACATCCAGGTGACAACAGTGACAGCATCACAGAGAGGAGCTGCTTTGGGGTAGCTGATCCCAAGTTCAGGTTCAAAACAAAGTCTAAGCACCTCCTTTGTTCACACAAGCTAATAAAGAGAAGGAAATAGAAATCAGGAGACTGATCTCAGCTTTTCCCCCTTGAGCTCTGTTACTTGCACAAAGCCCTGAACCTTTCTGCAGCCACTCTCTCAGACAGGCCTGGCCACTGCACACACTCAGACTGTAGGTGCTTCATTTCATATGCATGTATATGCATATAAATAAAACTCTATATTTTAAACACAGGAAATACTTTGTTTTCCTCTGCTCATTTAAAAAAAAAAATAAACCTACCTCACTAAAGTTGCAAG
>VXBB01004578.1:191004-233866 GCA_013399915.1 Illadopsis cleaveri | reverse complement strand
CTTTGTTTTCGTCCGCTCAAAAAAAAAAAAAAAATAAACCTACCTCACTAAAATTGCAAGTCTTTCTCTATTAATTATGCTTTTGCCTCAAAACCATCATCCATGTCCACATTCACCAGATTTGTTCTGGGCTTTCATAGAACGACAGAATGGTTTAGGTTGAAAGTGACTTGAAAGGCCATCTCATTCCAACTCCTGCCAAGGGCAGGGACACCTTCCACTAGCCCAGGTTGCTCCAAGCCCTGTCCAGCCTGGCCTTGGACACTGCCAGGGATGGGGCAGCCACAGCTGCTCTGGGCACCCTGTGCCAGGGCCTCGCCACCCTCACAGGGAAGAATTTCTTCCCAATATCCCATCTAACCCTGTCCTCTGGCAGTGTGCAGCCATTTCCCCTTGGCCTGTCACTCCAGAACTTTGTCCCAAGTCCCTCTCCAGCTTTCCTGGAGCACCTTCAGGTGCTCAAAGACCACAATAAGGTCTCCCCAGAGACTTTCCTTCCCCAGGCTGCACAATCCCAATTCTCCCAGCCCTCTCTCCTAGGAGAGGTGTAACAGCACCCAGGTACTGTACTTCCCCTATGAGGTGTTAGGCTACTCCAGGCTGACACAGTGCTCTGAGGAAATCTGCCCAAAGGAAATAGTCTCAAACATCTAGAAGACAGTTATGACAGACTCTTTGCACAAAAGACAAATACAAATTGGGTATCTTTACAGAAAAGGCCAAAACTCCCTTTTGCTTTGTGCAAAACTGAAATTGTACCAGCTGTTCTAACATCACTCCCCACTGTACTTTGAGCAGAGGCTTGATAACATGGTGATGGGTTAATAAATACCTACAAACCAGATTAGATAAGGCCAAGCTTTTCTAACTTCCCCCTTGCCAGCAGGAGTTTCCTACACCACTGGCTTCAGGCTATCTGCCTGAGAAGTGGGCTGAGGGCACAGCAACACTTTCATTATTTCAGTTAAAGACATGTCAGACAGCTCTAATAGACTCTCTACAAAGCTTTGGGGGTTTTCCCTTTTCTAATTCTTGTTTTTATTAATGAATGACTGCTCTGTCAGAGAGAGGGGCCTACCCTCCACCCATATCCACCACTGCAGCCTTGAACAGTAAATCTCTCACACTAGGCATTGCCAGCATAGCACAGCTTTTCAAATATTCAATGTATACGGTCTCTCTCTTTCCCAAGCAGGCAGCGCTGCCCTTTCCAAACATGAATTTGGTTGCAAGGAGAAAGGGCTGACACACAGGGGTGCTTTTGCAACCCTCTTTAGCTAAATGCACATCCCCAAGTCTGTGCTGCTCTGAACCCTGAGAGCACCATGACACACCATCCTTGCTCAACTCCAAGTCCCTTTTTCCAGCAGATACAAACCTAAAATTTCTCTGACCTGCCTCTTAGCACACTGAACATCAGTAGCTGTCTTTAGCTGCCTGTGGGTTGATTCTTGGTTTGCTTTTGGGTTTTCTTCCCTTTCAGGCTCCATATATTTTATAGAATTACCCATCTGTGGGCCCAACCTTGAATGTCACCCACACCCAAAAAAGGTTTAAAAGGTTTCCAGTGGACTTCTTATTTTGGGTTACTTTTGTGGAATACAGCATTTCCTACAGCCATTTTGGTTAAATGGCACAAGACTTATTTCAGCTGATTTTCACTGTCCTACATCACTAGACTATGAAAACAGAAATGAACACCTGCCTAGCCAGACAAACTGTTATGAATTCAATCCACTACATTAATATTTCAAGGACTGTAATAACAATTGATCACCAATTTCCTAAATGGTTTCTGTGTATTAAGACATGTACACATAATCAACTTTTTGTACAGGGATATTCAGACTGTATTTTCTTTACTGAAGTACAACTCAATTTTCTTTACATATAATATGACATCTAAGGTCAAGAGAACTGTAAAATAATAATTTTGGCTTATACAATTTAAGTTCACATTTTTCCTAAAAAAAAACCAAATCAAAAAAACACTCGAATGAACAAAACACACTCTAAACGTCTCTCAATAAAATGGCTGTGGTTTCACCTTTCCCCACCCAATACCACATTCCTACACAGCATCAAAAAAGTCAAGCTTCCAAACACAAAATGACAGGCCTAAAAAATATATAGTGGAATCAAACAGTACACAAAATGCAAAGCTTTAGTTACCTTCTTTTTAAACCCTATAATAATTGCAAATTTAAAATAGTGAATTACTAACTTTCTCTTCTGAGGTCAGATAAAAATAAGTCGTAAGGCAGCTTATTTGCCATATTTAGGAGACTCAAACTGAAGCAATGACAAACATCTGGCTATGATTCTTTCTGGAATTTTGACTATTTCTTCCTGGCTAGGGAAGAAAAACACTGAGCTGACCAACAGCACCTCGATTCCTCCAGCACAGCACTTAATAGGATTCAGCAGCAGACTATCCCTTGACTCCTCACATATTTAAGCTGTTAATACTTTCACAGCAGAGAGGGGGAAAGCCTTCATGAAAGGAAGGTTTGAGCAGGCACAGGGAGAGCAAGGCAGAGGCAGGAGGAGACCAGTGCCAGAGCCCAGAGCTCGGCCTGTCCCACAGCAGCACGCCTTGGGCTCCTCACAGCTCACAGCAAGGGCTTTTCAGTGCCCACAGCATTATCCCAGTTTTTAACATACACATATTCCTCACTTGAAACTGCTCAGTAGCAGCACTTAAAAGCTGCATCATTTCTGCATTGTCCCCATGGAAGCTTTTGGGGAGCTACTGAGAGCAGCATTTTGCCCTGTGCCTGAGTGGGAAACACTCTCTCCAAACAATAGGAAGGATATTGCAGTCAGATTGCTTCCTCTGCCGTCCCAAAAACCTCCTGCAGCCCCAGCCCAGCTCCTGATTTCAGGGCCTCCAATGGCAGGTCAAAAACAATGGGCATCCCAGGGGAAGCCACTTTCATGGCACCTTTTCAATCACACATAACTGCAAACTGCACAGAAACCAGAAAAACCAGAGTTACTCTACTCCATTCTAAACATAAGGATGGAGAGTAGCTCTGCACTTTTATGAATGCAATTTATAAATTTCAGTAAGCCAAGGAAGTGCCCAGCAAAGACAGTATCATTATCAGAGTACACATTTTCAGCTTTGTATAGAATAAGCCACTTTGGTTTTGTAGTAGTGTAATAGTTTTGCAGGGTACATCAATGAACACCAAAGCAGACAAGAGCAGTGAGAGGACACTAATTAATAAGAAAATAAAGGGGGGAATTACAGTGTAATCTTATCTAACTAGCCTGTTCTCAAGAATGACAGTGGAGTGGAGCATCTCCCTGCTAGGAGTCCACCAATGTCAGAGGGACACCTCAGACAGCGTGGCAGAGATGCAGATCATTACTTCATTACATTAAAAAAAAGATAAAAAAAAAGAAAAGTCTTCTGTTCTCAGAACAGCCCAACAAAGATTAGCACATAAGAAAAAAATTTCAGTTTAAATTTTCCCTCACAGTGAAGCAGGCAGGCAGACCCTGTAATAAAATGTATAAATATTTTTTGACTCCCAAATTCCATTTGACATCCAAGCAGAAGGAGAAGAGGAAGTACATGCCACTGAAGAAGCACCAAGTTCTCCCCAAACAATTCAGTAAATTTGAAGAGTAATACTATAAACTATTTTTTTCTGGGGCACTTCCTCATAGCATAGAGCATAATTCATGTAAAAGAATTTCCCAAATGACATGTATTTCCTACATAAGGAAAAACACACAGACCAAATTTTAAACATCATATGATGGCAGAAATTCCATTAAATGTCATTTTGGTGGATTCAACCCAGCCCAGACCTTTCCACTTAAGAGTCTGCAACATTTTTGTGCTGATCAAAAGCTTCCAAGTTTAATCTCTTCAGAAAATCTGGAAAGCTGACAGAACTTCTACTATAAAACCCTGATTACTTTGAACTGTGCCCACAGTCTGAACTAAATTGAATTTGCCAATCATTCATCTTGTAGTCTGCAAAATCACCCTTTGGACAGACTTAGTTTGGAGAGAAAGGCCAGGTATCCCATGAAATGGCACATGCAAGATTTGAGCTGACTGAACAAGCTGGCTGTAAAAAGGGGAAAAAAAAAACAACTCATGAAAATAATGAATATTGCAGCCTAGCTTTGAATGGATATGTTTCATTCTCTCTTTTGTTTTGGAAGGGAAAGGAGAAACCATAAATAGCCCATTTTCAGTTTTTGTAAACTCTAGAAAACATGGAGTATTTCTCCATCCCCTAACATTCAAATCAAATTCACAGGAGAAAGGCTCTGCTCAACATACTTCAATGAATAATTCCCTCTTAGTAATTAATAAAATTCCTGCTTAGAAATCAAATCTTATGAAACAGATGAGGAAAATGGACAGAGACAGTGCACTTAAAAGTGGTAGAATGTAGCTGTGTGGAAGTTTTAGCAAACTGTTCCAGGTACACCAATAACACAAAGACAAGACTGCTCTTTCCCATTTTGCTCTCTGTCCATCTGAGTGTTACATCACTTTGTCAGCCTCTTCTCTTGCTCTTTGGCAAGTTAAAAAGTCAAGTGGGCAACCACTAACTCCTGCCAGGAGAGAAGCAACTGTTTTAAACACACCTTGGAGAAAGGAGGGGATGACAAGGTGAAGTTGCAGGGATTCAGTTGTTACTGTGGCTACTCTGTTTATCCCACATGGTTAAAAATGCTTCTGTGGCTCATTTTAGGCAGGCAGGCAATAAACAGGGCTACTGCACCAGGTTTCCCACCACACTGCACAGGGAAGGGTCTCCCCAGGAGCTGGTCCTACACTCAGTCTGTCCTTCCATTGACACACCGTTTTTCCCAGTAAAATGTCACTTGCCATAGTTCTTACAGACAGAGGAGAAAATAATTTGAATAGGGGGGAAAAAAAAACCCAAACCACCTTTTGCCACCACCTACACCTCCCCAAGCAGACAGTGCCAAAACCCCTTGGGAAAGGCCTGTGTCCCACTGCACTGACAAACTATTGCTGACCTGAATCAAGCACAAACCTCACAACATCACATCTTGTTTTCACATCTAGTGACAAAAATTACAAAAGCAAAGAGAAATGGGCAAGTGGCATGGCAATCTGAACTTCCACTCCTCTAGGAGAGCTGCTTGGCCACCAGTTTCTCTAACTGCTTTTTGAAAAATTACTGTGCTAGCATGCACCACCTACTCAGCAATGTCACTGCCTTTTCCTAATTCCTGCCCTCAATCCCAAGTGAAAAATTCCCATTTTCCACAACAAACAGCAGTCAGCAGCTCCTGCTATCCCAACAGCTCACCAAAGAAATCAGACAGAGGGACACAGTTTAATACCTCCTGCCTGTTTTCTATCATTTGCTACCTTATTTAGCCAAAACTGAAAGGCAATGGAGGCAGTGTTAGCTGGACTGTAATGCCACAGCTGCTGACTCGGGACCTTTTTGTGCTCAATGCTCTGAAGCTGACCCAAGGCTGACCCCTTTTCCTCATCACTCACAGCGTCAGGCATGAGGTTTTCAAGTTTTTCAGTTCCAACTGATCTCATGTTGGAACCCTGGGCATAAGAAAAGGCTTTTCTCACAAAGAAAAGCAGCACAATATTAATTCTGGCCTCAGCATACTAGTGCCTGAATTTGGGTGTTTCTGTGGGTGCCATAATCAGAGAGAGCTTTCCAGGTAAAAAAAAAAACTTAGATAGATCTTAATTATGGGAAACACATACAACACAACCAGCTGAAAGCCCCATAAACCTAGCCTTGCACTGACTTTCAAAATTACAGAGCTGAGGGTGTTGCTTGGGTTTCTTTTTTCTTTTTTGAATCAAAACACAAAAGCACCATCTACATCAACTTGGAAAAAATAAATAAAATTATCCCTCAAAAGAACCAAAGTCAGCGGATTTTCTAAAAAATATTCTAACATAATGTAAAGGGAAAAAAGAGGCTTTTGTGCTCTGTGTGGCACATGAGGGATGGGTGGGTTTGAAGTACCAGACACTGTGTGCTCAAGTGGAAGGATACAGGCACAGCTTCACTCTTAAAAAAACCAAAAACAAACAGATTTCATGTCTGACACTTGAACAGCTGGACAGAATCTGTAGAAGACATGCCCAAATCCACTATTTCTTCAGAGTTCCACAGACAGCTTTTTCACTCTATTTGAAAAACCCTTTTTGAGTCTATGCAACAAACTAAGGCTCCAAGTGCTAATTATGAATTATTGATTACAGTTTGAGACTAATGTAGAATATCTGATAGCTGAGTATCTTCACTGGAACACAGCAGTTTTCTAACAACAGATCTCAGGTGAACCAGAATTAAACTCTGAGCTTAATGCTGAAAATGTAACAAGAATTGGAAGGAAAAAAAGACTGTTTAAAAGCAGAATCTCCCTAATTTGTGCATGGCTTCTATGGCAGATTTCCCCAAGCATACTTTTAAATAAACATTCTCAAAAACACTGAACTGACACTGCTTTTGGTGCATCCCTCCTAAAGTGTGCTGGCAAGTAGTGACTTTCAAACAGGAGCAAGTTTACTTGGAGAGGATACAAACCATTAAAATAATTAATATAAATCAGTAACTAAGGCAAAGCTCTTCTGCTTTCCCAGCTGCCAAACTGACAAAGCTGCATGTGGCTCAGGAAGCAAGAACATTTTGGCAGGAGACGTTTGGTGCTCCCCAAAAGCAAACAACAAATAAAGACTCTCCTTACAGTATGTGCTTGTATTTAAAGTCTATTAAAAACACAAAACATCTATTACACTCGAAAGATTTTAAAAAACAAGCCATGCAACTGATATCAGTATTTGTAAGCAGGTAAAATCCCAGCAAGAGTTTTCATTCAGATATTGGCACAAAACGTCCCAGCTCTCTACAGAGGCACATCCTTGTGAGCTTTAAATTATCAGAGGCTCAGTGCACTTGAAATCAGGTTTAAACATGTCTTACCTCAATGTCAAGTACTTCCACTGTGTTGTCCAACATCTTTATTTTGATGGGGAGGTCGCGCTCGTGCGCCTTGGCAGGCGGTGATGCCATGGCAGGCAGGAGGTTCTGCCCTGGCTCCAAGGTACTCACTCCTGAGGTCTTCTGGGCACCCAAACGAGAGCCCGGCGTCTGCAGAATCCTGTATGTTCCTTCTATCTCTCCCATCTTCCAACAGCAAGCAGAGTCTGTAGAAACATGGAAAAAAATAGAGGGTCAGGGTTACAGCCTGAAAGATTTTCAACTGACATGCTGTATGAAAACATTACCCACTGAAGCACTATCACAAAATCCTTATTTAACAATCCCACTAGCAAAACTAGTACAGGTTAATGAAAGTCTGGACAGGGCTTGGAGCAACCTGGGCTAGTGGAAGATGTCCCTGCCCATGGAGAGGTTGAGACAAGATGAGCTTTAGGGTCCCTTCCAACCCAAACCATTCTATAATGACTAAAATCCAACAGCTGGGAAGAAAAAGTAGGAAAAAAACCCTAAACTTTCTGAAGGATGGTTAAGAAATGGGATAGTCAAACGTGTGCCTTCTGCCCTCCCAACATGAACATTTTAGTTTCTGATGAGTTTTTCTGCTGCTGAGCCCCCTACCACCAGCAGAGTGAGCACTGGGGACAGTGAAGGTAAGGCAGGTACCTCTCACCAGTACCCAACCACCCCATTGACTGCACTCCAAGATAACCATAACTATTAACTTCCTGCATCCCCAAAATGATGACATATGCCAAACCTTAACTGCTGGCAGCTCAGAGCCTTCATCAGGCACTGCCACAAGGGAACAGTTCCTCACCTCACTAGTGAATTTGTGCTATACTCAGACTAAATCAGTGGGCAAAAATCTCAGTCACAGAGAAGGACACTAGTGAACATAGGCTGACTCATACAGCAGGAGTCTTGCTGTCACGGCCTGGTGGCAGTTGTGCAGAGCAAATGTTTAATTTGACATGGGGAAAAAGTCCCATGCAGCTCTCTGCAGTTCTCCAGTGCCACCAGAGCAGTGGGGAATCATCACAGTGGGGTCTACACGAATGGGAGGTGTGGGAAATCAAGGCACAGAAAGCTCTCAAAACCTTGTGCATACAGATCCAGACATAGAAATGAATACAGGGTTTGATTTGAGACCTTGGAAAAGGCTTCCAGATTTAGAGACCAGAAGCAAGAATGTGGATTTGTAGTTTAAGCAGAAACATGTTAAGCTAAGTAATAGAAAGTTTTAGAGTAGAAAAGTTTGACTACAGAATCTGCAACAAAGGTAGTAAAAAGTTTTAAGGTGTAGTACTGTAGGTTTGTGTGTTGTTATACAATTGGTTAAGAAAAATCTGCACTGCAGCAAAATGTGTAAAACAAAATGATTAGCAAGTGGTGTAAAGACACTAACAAACTTTGTGGCAGTAGTTTATTGGCTAAAAAATCTTTAAAAGGCATTGTAGCTAGAGATCTTGTGACCTCTGATGAATAATGTGAAGATGCTCTCACCCTTCTGTGAGACTGTAGAAGATAAGAGCAATAAATCATCCTTTTAAAATGTCTCTCAGTGGTCCTGTCTCTCACACACCCCGATAGTGAGGCCTGTGTACTCAGAATGCAGCACAGCCTCTGCCCCATGCCCACCACTGGCACTGAGCATTTGGGTGCAAGGCACCAGCAGGAACACACAGGGAGGCTCCTGGGGCCTTCTGAGTGAATTATCCAAACACCACACCGTGTCTCAACACTCCAGAGCACGTGGGTACTGCAGTGGGACAGCCTTCACATGGCTTCACACCCAAATGAGTGAGAGGTTATTGTTTTGTAATAAAGGTGTTTACTCACAAAAGAAGAGAGGCAGCTCATGGAAACATTCTTTTGTCTCCCTATGCTCAGAGTAGGTAGGCAGCCTGCTCAAGGATTTGAATGAAGCCAGCTCTACATATCCTTACAAATTAGTTGGGGGTGGTTTACATTTCAATTCTCACACACATCGAGACTGGTCAAATGTCTTCCTAGCTCGCAGCCCAGTGCATTTTAACATTTTGGGGGGGTTATTTTTATACCTGTAGATCCCTGTAGAGATAAACCTATCCCAGAAGGGCAGACATGACCCCCCATCTAATCATACCCACCACAAGACTTGTGTGGCCTCTGAGCCCCTGCAAAGCCCTGCCCAAGCAGCACAGCTGAGAGCACCCAGAGACACCGCCAGCCTCCCAGCTGACAACAAGCAACAAGAAAGTGTGACAATCACAGAATCATTATGACTGGAAAAAATCTCTGACATCATCAAGTCCAACCTCTAACCCAGCATTGCCAACATCACCACTAAACCATGTCCCTAAGTGCCCCATCCACACATGTTTGAACCCTTCCAGGGATGGGGACTCCATCACTGCCCTAGGAAGCCTGTTCCAATGCCTGGCAAACCTTTCAGTGAAGAATTTTTCCCTGGTACCAAATCTAAATATCCTCTGACACAGCTTGAGGCCATTTCCTCTTGTCCTGCCCCTTGCTCCCTGACCCCCACTTGGCTGCACCCTCCTGTCAGGGAGTTACAGAGAGCAAGAAGGTTCCCCCTGAGCCTTCTGTTCTCCAGGCTGAGCCTCCCCAGCTGTGCCTCATCTGACTTGTTCTCCAGACCCTTTCCCAGCTTCACTGCCATTCTCAGGGACCCAAAACCAAAGCCAGGATGAAGGATGAGCTTAACCTTAAAAGAGGACACACGTTGCCCAGCACCCAACCTCCCAGCTTTGGGTGGCAGAAATAATCAGAAAGTTTCCTTCTTGGGGTGTTTGGTGCATATTTTGTGGCTGAACTTCTTGGTTTGTGGGGCCACGCAGCCAAGGAGAAAAACTTTTATGTCATAAATTTTAAAACCATCGTAACAACAAAATTCAGCAGAAAGAGATACCCAGGTTACACCTCTAAGTGCTAATCTGAAGAGAAACCAGAGCTTGATTTGGTCATCTATATCCCCTTGATATTGTGTCCCTTATCAGGTAAATTTTTGCTATTGGCATTCAGGAGCCTATGAGCAACTGGAGCTGCCCAGGATGGGTCATACTCCCCACAAGGTTCTTTATTAGCCACCCGCTCTTAAAATCAATGCTCCAGGAGCGTTCATTCCCTTCCGAATAAACAGCTCCTGGAAGAGACACACTGCAGTTACTCAAAAGGAAAAAAATGCAAGCAGCAACAACCAGGGCAGCACAAGGAACAACCCTGCAGCAGAGACCTCAGAGCCTCCCCTCCAGCTGGAGCCAGCTGCTTCCCCAAGGCAAAGCAGGCAGGCCACCCAAGGCCGGACTCATGAGGAGCTCCTGGGTACTTTCTAGCTTTGGGCACCAGCCAGGAGACAACAAAGTCATATCAAACAGAAATTGCACATGTCAAAGTCCTTCCCCACCGGTGGTAACAGGAAAAGTGAACTCAGTGGGGCTTGACCTCGTGTCCTACTAATGACATATTCCTAAAAATATTTATGCCAGCCAACATTCAGATTTTGCACCAGCCCATATTCAGATTTTAAAGGCCAAACGAGAGCTAGGCAGAACACATGATGTGCAGAAGCATGATGCCTACAGGAGCAGTGCCCTGCTGTGCCAGCTGGGAGCATCTCCCTCATGCCACATCCTGTTCCCTCCCCAGGCACCCCAGTAATGCCATCACAACTGTTAACAATCCCCAAATAGCCCACCCTGCTCCCACTGCCTTCACCACCCAGTGTGTGAGGAGTGCTAACCAAGCTGAGCACTATTTCCAGCTTCACCACCAGAGTCACATATCATGTTTTATGTACTCTAACTACATATGACATTTCTGGACAAAAACCATAGTGCCATGGTTCAGGAAACACTTCAGTTCAAGGGGCTGACTACACTAAAGGAGGAGGAAAATGAACTAGTGAAGCCTGAGACAGGCTGCAAGCGCCGACAATACAGAATTTCTACAGGCAGAGCATCCCACAGCACCAGGTGTCTCCAGCTGTGGGTGAGCCACAACAAGATCTCAACAATGCAAAACTAAAATGCAATATTACCACAACACTGGTGTTCTGAGATAAAAAAGTCTTCCTTGCACTGCCTCTCCCTGAATTTGTTTGCAGCCAGTGTTTATCCTGATAATTTCCTACAAACTGGGACCAGACACCAAAGCTAAATCTGCTCCCTGAAGCACAGTGACTGAATGAGTGTTGCTCTCAGCTCTAAATGAAGGAGCAAACAAAAGAAAATTTACAAAATTTAGATAGCTGCATATAATCTTTTTTTTTACTTTTTGTACCAGGTACTTTTTAAAATAGCTTTTAAGTCACCATGAGTTTCATCTTCTACTTGGATGGAATAAACTTATTTTCAGAAGCAAGACAGCATTTTCAGCTACCAGCAAATCTGGAAAGGCAGCTTATACCTGAGAATAGGCAAGATAATAGAAACATAGAGTGGTTTGGGTTTGAAGAGGCCATAAACCCCACTTTGTTTCAACCCCCTGCCATAGGCAGGGACACCTTCCACTAGACCACTTCACTTCAAGCCCCATTCAATCTGGCTTTGACATACTTGGATGATACCAACAGCTTTCAAAGGAACTCCTCTGAGCACAGTGTCTTGGACAGTGGCAGGATCCGTGTTCCATCCCTCACCCATGAAGAAGGCAGATCTGAAGTAAGGGCAGTTTCCCAGTTGCTGAGTGTGAGCAGGGTGGTCCCTGCCTTCCATGGGAAGGGATCGCTGCACACGGAGCAGCAAGGAAGCACAAAAAAGCAAACTTTCCTCTTTTAACTTTCTCACTAAGCCATCACCACCCGTTAGCATCGCTACACTGAGCTGACTACAAATGATGCAGCAGGAATCCACCAGCGCAATGGAGAGGGACGAAGATTCCGAGTGCCCAGGTGTAAGAGGATTAACAAGTCTCCCTGCAACCCGGACCTCACACTCCCCTACGGCCTGTCCCTCCTCACGGCCTCGAAGGGCTTCATGGCTGTCCCCTGCAGAGCTGCACGGCCACACGCTGGCTCGGAAGGAGCTGGATGGGCGGGGACAGCGGGGAATGTCCGCAGCCGGTCCCGGCCAGGTGAGCGCGGCTCCAGGAGCGCTGCTCTGACGGAACAGCGGGGCGCCGCAGAACCCCTGCCAGCCCGGGCCCCGCACGGAGGCGGANCCCGCCTGTGGGCAGCGAGGCCGGGCCGGGCCGGCCCCACCCTGCGGGCGGGTAACGGGGCCCGGGGCAGGCCCGCGGGGCCGCGCACGGAGCTGCATCGCGGGGAGCGGCGCAGCGAGACACGGAGCGATCCCTCCTGCCGCCCCAGCGCCCGCCCGGTTCCGCCGAGCTTAGAGGATAGTTTTATAACAAAGCTAAACCCAAAGTGTGGTTTTCCAGCACGAGGAAGGCTTTAAAAGGATATTTCCATCCAAAGCTGAAGGGCAGCCAGCTCACAGGCTCCTGCACCCCAAAAAGAAGCACATGAAATCCCACAATGCACACCCCAGACATCCATCACGGACACCCCACAGATCTCATTTGCTTAGGGAAACACTGCTCTGGGGGACAACACCATGCAAGTAACCAGCCCCAGGTCAAGTAGTGAACGTTTTAGGTCTTCGCTTAGTTAAATTTTTCACATAAGTATTTTAAGTGGGGATAGAAGCAGACTCAGCCCTACAGAACAGGAAAAAACGTGCGTGCTGCATAGCGGCATCGGGGCATGATGCTGGCCAAAGGAGCTGAAGACCACAAGAGCAGCACCATCCTCCTCCTCCCTCCCCAGCCAGCAAGCCCATCCCTCACTGACACAGACAAGAACAAAACACGGTAGGAAATTCAGCACAGGACAAACAGATCTTTGCACGGTCTGGATTTCATCAGCTCCAAAGCCGAGGCCAAGGCTGGCAGATAACAGGATAGCCAGGAAAGAGCTCTTCCTGAAAAGGGCCACCTTTGACAACCCCTGAGTCACCCATAGCTCACTGCAGTCTGTTCTTCAAGACAAGAAGCAACAGGAATGAGAGAAATCCTTGGGTTTCTCTAGATGTGGGGGTTTGGCCCATAGCATGAGAAATGCAAGGAGCCATCTTGTTTCTGAGAACTTGACCTTTTCACAGCAATATGAAAAACAAAATATTAGCCTAGCATATGACTTTTGGTAATCAAAAACACATAAATTATGCAGAACAGCCCTTTCAAACAGAAGCAGCTTCATAATTCTCACTCACCAAAAGGCAACTTGCAAATTTAATGAGTAATTCCTGACTAGCAGCATTCTCATCTCTTCAAAAGAACAAAAGACATAAGGTTTTAAAAAATATGTACCATGATTTTTTCTCCTTAAAAAGTGATGTGGAGCTGAAGAATCCCATGGATACAGAAAAAAAGCCCCACAAATAAGAAAGTTGCAAAAGTGTACCCAACATTTTAGACAACTCCATTCATAAGATGAATTGTGATTTCAGTCAGGTGAAGTGCTTTCATTACTGTTTCAGTATCCTATTTGCATGGCTTTTTATCTGCAACTTAAGTGTTAATGCAGTGTCACATCCTTCAAAGTGCAGGTACTTCAGAGTCATCTTCATTTCAATCACTTCCTTTAACATCTAAAAAGAGCACTAAAGTTTTTTTGTGCAAAAAAAGCAGCTGCCACTAAGTCAGAGAACAAATCTGATGTGATCACTTTAAAGCCACATACCACCACACTCAGGAGAGGAAGCAAAAGTTACAGATGTGGCAGAGTCTTTAGAAACATCAACACCCTGCTGCTGTTCTTTATGCTTCACTCAAGAGTCCTGACTTTACTGCTTACCCAAAACACAAGTAATTTACTGAACTGAAACAATGCAGTAAGGAAAAGGCACAAAGGTTCAGTGTGTTTAATTGTCCTCACGCTGAGCACCTCTGTTTCTACACGCAGCTCATTTCTGACCTGTCTACCCACACAAACAAAACAAGTTATTTTCCATCATATCAGAGAATTCCAGAATAGTTTAGTGTGGAAAGGACCTTAAAGATCATCCAGTTTCAACTCCTCTGCCCTGGGCAGGGACCACCTTCCAACACCCCAGGTTGCTCCAAGCCCCATCCAGCCTGACACTTCCACGGATGGAACAGCCACAGGGTACAATTAGGAAGGGCCATATCAGGTTGAACCTCTGTTCTGTACACTCAATCATTTAATAAATCCTCAGCAACTGTAACAAAAAACATGCTTGAGATGTGGTGTTTGGTGATTTTGAAAACTAAAAGAGGGAGTGGATGGTTATCTCTACCAGATTCAGCAGTACATTCTTCACAGCTATCCACAAAGACTTCTGAGTTTCTGTAACACCCATGAAATCAAACTTTTCAGCCATCCAGACAGTGTTTGAAGCCTTTACAGGAGGAGGAGGAAGTTTAGAGACCAAAACTAGAAGAAGAATGTCATTACACATGAAAGCCAGCTGTTACTGTTGGAAGGATGCAGTGTCAGGACAAAGTACAACTTTCTCTTTTTGAGATAAAAACTGATAATGAGGTGTTACTCTCTCACTCAAGTAATATAAGAGATAATGAGCATCACGTTCTCCTCTTGGCCTGAGCAGCACAATTAGAATTACCCTTTCACTACACTATAATATCATCTTTTTCTTTAATCACTCTCTGGATGAGGGTTGAGGAAGTCCTCCAAAGCAGACTTCTTATCCAACCAAGAGAATAGCTGGAAAAGCTTCTTTTTATTCAGATCCTTCACCATGACAAAGAGAAACTCTGCAGATTGAAAAATTACACATACTGATGATTTTGTCAGCATGTATTTCCCAAATACACACTACAAAGCTCTCTCAGAGGTCTCCATCTCATAACAACAAGGCAAGCAGTTTCAAATGCTTACACTGTCTTCCCTTCTGTCTACAGCAGCAAGTAGCCATAGCTGAGAGCAAAAATATTTACAACTATTTTAGCCAGCATTTTATACCATGTACACCAGACTAACCGGGCCACATGTCACCAGTTCACTTCTCTGGTGTGTTGTACTGGGACTCCACAGTGACAACACACATGGGCATGCCAAGGATGAAAGAAGAAGATGGATTGGTATGGGTTTCATTGCAGGTGGGTCACTGAAAGCACCAGAATCTCTTTTGGGACAGTTCACAAACCTTTGACTGCCACAGTTCACTGCCATTGTCGTACTTTGGTTCAAGGCAGAGCATTGTATGACAATTCTCTCTTCTGTTCCTCTACCTGGAGATATTCAACAATTTGCTGTAGGCATCATTAACCTAAGCCTAAGCACAGTGTCACTCACGACTAACTGGAAAGGCTGAGTCCTTTCTCCACAAGATGATCAC
Source organism: Illadopsis cleaveri (assembly GCA_013399915.1). Lineage (NCBI taxonomy): Eukaryota > Metazoa > Chordata > Aves > Passeriformes > Timaliidae > Illadopsis > Illadopsis cleaveri. The sequence continues at coordinate 218,562 of VXBB01004578.1, read as the reverse complement.
TCTCTGTTCCATCACTCTTGAGGACCTGGTCACACCACACCACCTGCAGAGCACCTGAGAGGCCCACCAGGGGAAAAAGTCGCTTTTCCACTACTGTGTTCACATGTTACATGAAATGTCATGACAATTAGTGACCACCCTGGCCATGTTTCTGGTCTGGAAGGGTTTCATCCCTGAAGAGTTCAGCCAAGTACTTTGCAGCCTGTAATAGCCTGGGCAGCAGAACCAGAGACCAGTTATCTTGTCTTACTGACCCATCCTCTGGATTGCCTTCCACATCTTCTTAGACATCTCAGTAGGGACTAGTCTGCATGGATCAACAAGTAATTCCTCAACCTGCCTCATCACTGATTAACCAGCTCCCTACCCAACAATCACAAAGAGTATAAGTTTGTTTCTTAAATAGCAAAATAAAGCCAATTTGGGCAATTTTAGTCAGATGATGCTCTGTACTAACAGTCCACCAGCACCCCAGATGGTGGAAAAACTGGAGAGTGAAATCATAAAATCTGACCTATCTACCATTAGCAAATGACAAAAGACTCAAGTCAAGGTGAACAGGAATTGCCAGATAAGCAGAGATATGATTCACATTATGAGCACAAAGACTGAATAACACAGCCATACCTGTTCATGCCAGAATTACCAGAATTACTTTCTTGCTCCAGGCTCACTTACTGTTAAAATTGACCTGAAAGCATAAGAGAAATACTGTTCTTCAACAGCAATGAATGAAGATGCTTCAAAAATGGCCAGAATGTACCTTGTTCTAGTGGCAGAGATTATTGGAATAGCAAAGGTACTCAGCAGTAGCAGTGCCTTGCTAAACCAACTGATTTCCATGCTATGGATACTTGTAGACTCTGTGGCTGGGATGTTACACTTCCAATCTTAAATAATTCTGCCCCCCCCAATCATGCTCTAAAACTTCTCTCAGAAAAAAAAATCTTTGAGCTTCTCAGATTGTTCCCCTTTGGAGTATTTTTCAAGAGCCCTTTGACTTCTAATTACATTGAGCAACTTCTAATTACATTGGCCTTTATAAAGCACAGAGTCCACCAGTCTTAGACTGTGACCTGAAATTAAACCCTCATTATTAACCAATTCTTTAGAACAGGCCTGGGTACTTATGTACAGGGAAAACTTCTGCTAACAAGAAAAACCCAAAAGGCTGCAATCCCTTCTTGCAATCACCTACTTTGACTTTCATAATTACATCTCTATTTTAACTTGGCTCTCATAGTGAAGGTGGCAATTAGAACAAGTAAATTAAGCACAGCATATGTTCATACCTGCACACACACAGATGCACTCACTCAGCAGCTTCTCTCAGTCTGACTAGGGAACTTGTCCAAGCACGTCCTCCCTGCCCAGAAGGTTCAGTCTGTAGCCAGAAGCAGTTCTGGAGCCACAGCACAAAAATCAAGAGCGTAGACAAGATACAAACTGCAACTAAATAGAGCCACAACACTGGAACTAAGTCCAGGCAAAATCTGACAACTGTGTCTGCCATATTCTTATCCACAGGTAAAAGCTGAGACACACACAATCACTGATTGCCCCCACGTGGTACATCAATCCTACTGCACAAAAGCACTAATAAGCCCAGAATTCCTCTAAATTTGCTTTAAATTGAACCCAAAGGTTTTTTGATAGATGTTAGTTCTGGGACTGTAGCAGCCTAAACATTAAGCTGCTCCAAATAGTTTTTTCTGCAATTATATTGATTTATTCCTCTCTCACACTTAATAATGTCTGCACAGTGAGGGCAACCAAGCATGTCTGAAGCAGCAAGGCCTGAAAACCACCCCCCAATAAAACTGGGAGTGCCAGAAAGCTCACTGTGCTTTTCTAAAAATTATTATTATTTTTTAAATTCCATTGAGGTTCATCTCATTTCCCTGCCCATCAAATCAACCTGGATTTTGTTACCTCGGAGAAGTTGCACAAGGGTTCAATTCAGTCATGTCTTGTAGAATGCCTCAAAGATCAACATGAAAAATGTCTGTGTGTGTTTAGGGGGGAGCAAGACATCCCCAGACAGAAAACACTGCTCCCCCACAATCTGAAATTCTGACAAGAAAGATCACCTCACCTTCACATACCGATCAACTTCAGTCAGTAAGTCAACAAAGGCACAAATGCCCAGTTAAATATAAAGGAGAAAAAGGCCTAGTCCTATTTCATGGACAAGGACACTTGGAATAAAACGATAAATTTAGGATCTCCAAACACTAAACACAGATAAGCTTGGCAATTATTTTACTTCCAGATAAACAGCAGTTGAGGCTGCCAGTAACACCAGCTCTGCTGCATTAAGTTCTTTCAGAAATGAGGCAGCCAAACACACACTGCTGGCAAACAAACTGGCGGATTCCCCACTCTGCCCTCAACCAAAAGGGCTGTTCCAGCTGTTTGTGCCAGAACACAGAGCACAGCAGTCCCACTGCTGCCAAGACACAGCCCCTGAGCTGAGCCCAGCTGTCAGACACATGCACAGCCATCCCTGCCATGCTGTTTCCATGTTTCAAAGCAGCCTGAATCTATTTGCTAGGCAAGAAAGGAACATTCAAACCAGTTTTCTTGATCTGGGTGCAAACTTTCAAAGAGACTGAAATGTTCCTGGAGAGCCAAATCACTTGTTCTCTGCAGGGGAGAAGCTCTGAATTCAGAGCAAGTACCACTACAGGAACAGCTCAACCTAGGTTTTGGGCTCTCCATTATGGAAAAACTTCTTAAAAGTAAAAATAAATCAAAAACTTTGAAACAACAGGGGAATTGGAAATTGCAAGGCACAGGAGTGAGCATGTTCTGAACAAGGCCTTTTACTGTCAGTGCCCATTTTTCTTTTTTTTCTTTTTTAATATGCTATTGAAGCAGCACAGGATCTGTTTTAATGAGTGTTTTGCATTGGCTGCCAGTGTGTGTATATTTACCTATTTTATAGAATACACTGAATTACCTTCACAACACTTGTGAGCTCCTGTGCTTCCTACATGGGGTTTTCTCTATGACTTTTTGGCTTCTGCTTTTAAAAATGAGGCGATTCCTCATTGCCCCACCAGCTTCAAATTGTTAGTCAATAAAAAACAAATGTGGGGAGAGCCAGGCTGAGGCACTTTAAGCATGATGCCTCCACATGGTGAAGTTGCTAATGGAAGGCACATCTTATAAAGATCTGAGTTATATATGACGTTTTGCCACATCTTCCTGGATGTGACTTACAGGGTTGAACAGAAATTTCTGTCTGGCAACGTGGATCACTCTTGGAACACAGCCTTAAACCTGACACTATTTACATCACCACAGACAAGGTGTGCAAAGCTGAGAGCCAGGGAGCACTGGGATAGAGCAAAAACAACTGGCTCCATCAGTTCTACAGAACTGTTCACACCAGGTTTCAAAGGGATCAGGATAAGCCCCAGGCTTGGGAGAGAAAGGACAGCTCCTCATTCTTTTCCTATCTAGGAGTTCAGTGTTTCCTACAGCAATGAGAGTGCTGCTTTCTCCGTGGGACTGCTCCATAAAGCCAGGCAGGATGGCTGCAGGGCTGTATCTGCTCTCATCAGGGTAGGTTCCCAAAAGTGTGTTGTTTGTTCTCTCTGTGAGGTAGCTGGACACCTCCTCTGCCTTGCTGGACTGACAGGCTCTCATTCCTGTGGGTGGGAGTGAAATTCATTTGCCTTCTGCATTTCAAGCACCGAAACTAAACTTGCAAACACACAGCTACATCAGATGTTGCCTTGCTAAATGCTGCAGAAACTCCACAACACACCTGAAACTTGGGCACACCCTGCCGTGGCTCTGAGCCAGCCCCAGGTGATCCCATCATGTCTGGGTTGCACTGGCAGCGTGTCTGGCCATCACACCACTCCTTAGACAAAGCTCTTCCTCCTCATACTCCCTCCATTCCCAGAATTTCTGGGCTTGACCCATAATGACATCAAATTTAACTTCACTGCACATGTGTTCACCTGGTCACTGTGACAACAGCCTGGTTCCAACACCCTTCAAGTCTTCATATAAAAGGACACACGAGCAGGTGACAGCACTTCTCATTTTTTGGATTATGAAGAGATTCTTTAGGAAACAACTACACACCAAAGGCTGCTCCAGCACAGGGATAACACCTGCTTCACTGGTAAACTGGCCTGCATTGCCAGCCACATGCCTTTGGGGCTGTTCAAGGACCAGCAGCCCAGAAGCTCCTTCAGCACCTCCAGGAGGAGGTGGCAGACATGGTAGGAACAGGGCTTTAAGGCAACAAGCTGCTAATCAAACTGGTATCTCTCCTGAGAAACTGCCCTTGGGAATCGTGGGCTGTGGGAAAATCTCTATGGCAAGCTGAGTTATGAAATGTCTTAATCACAGATTTCTTGCACTGCAGGAATCCTTTAAGCATTTCTTTCTGGCTTTCTCTGACAGCAGGAGTCCTGTGTTAAGCTCTTTGTGCTCTATTCCATGCACAGCGTTGAGAGAAAACAGCAAATAGGGAAGAGCACATAACTTCATGGAGTCCTTTGTGCTGAATTCCAGTAAAATGTCCTTCCAAGCAATAGTTTCAACTCTTCCCAAAGCCTTTATGGATTATATTCCTGCACTTTCCAAGCAATTACCACCTCATTTGTCCTCTAGTTCAGATCGTTCCCTAAAGCACGTAGCATTTTAGGATCTATTACAAAGTGTCCAGAGAAAGGCAGGAAAAGTTACATTTTTCATTTTTCTTTACTCAGGTTTATAGATATTTTGTTCACTTTCTTTTTCTTTTTGTAACCACTAAATGTGTGTAACAAGCTAGCAAAATCCTGATGGAACTCCTCCTCCAAGGCTCAGAAGCCAGATAAACCAGCAAGAACTCCACAGAGACGGCAATGAAAGAGACACACGAGGTGTGCTTAGCCCTGCCCAAATACTCAGAAAGATCCAGGCAATATTTGGCAGTGTGGAACAGGAGAGCTGCCTGAAAATAAGGCGCTTCTCGGCACTCATGCTGTCTGCTGAGATAGAAACAGCATAGGAATCAAATTACATCAAAGTTACAATCCATGAATCTGAACTTAATTTCTTTCAGTCTCAGGAGAATTTCTTACTAAATGCCTTCTGAATACAGCTGGGATTGGTGGCATTTGTTAATGAAATGCCAAACATTCCCTTCCACTCACATGACAGGAGAACTTTCTCCTCGGTGGCTTATCTGCCCGGGGAGGTGGTGGAGTCACCATCCCTGGATGTGTTTACAAAGAGACTGGATGTGGCACTTGATACCATGATCTAGTTGAGGTGTTGGGGCTGGGTTGGACTCGATGATCTTGAAGGTCTCTTCCAGCCTGCATGTTCTGTGATTCTGTGATTCTGTGAAAAGGAACAGTAATAGCAACCATATTATATAACAAAAAGGATACAAAAGAGAGAGTGCTTCACATGAAAGAATGCTTACCATGGAGTCCAACCCCATCCACTGCCACACCAACCCTGCCCTTACTGGCTGCTGTAAAAATTAATCCTGTCCTGGCTGGAACAGGACAATATTTCAAACATATCACCACAAATTAAGTAGGATAATAAAGAATCATAATAAACACAAAACAGCTTTTTAGCAATTTTTATTACAATTTTGGCTAATTGTAGTACATAGATTATAAGAAGTTTTTGTACCCAGAACAAGTAATTTTTGCTATCAACTATAAAGCTCTGCAAATTCAAAAGTATTTTTACTTCTAAAATAAAAATCATCACAACACAGTAACAGAACAAGAACTGTGGCCAGTTCAGCAAGCCACCAAACAGAACCTACCTTTTGTCCTCAAGTCTTTCTGCTACTCATATCTTTCTTTTACTGAGAAAAGTAATCTTGCTTTTCATGCCTTAGCACAAAACCATCAATTTTAAGACCATCCCAAGGAAAGTGAAGGGGAAATAGACCTTCAGAGACATCAGGCACACCCTGAACAATTGTCCCAAAGGCTTGGGAAGAAGTGGCAATCAATTATGTGTCTTGAGTATTGCAGCTAAAATGGCTAGTGCTATAAACTTGGTTTTTCCTATTAAATACCAAAACAACATACAAAAATATTTCTCCTGCTGAATTTTTAGATCAATTCTTTTTTGCTTAAGAATCACATGAAATGCTTTATCCTGATCAAATATTTTAATAGCTATGTAAATATTCCAATGAATCACATATTACCTGAAATAATTTCACAGCTGGTGACCAAACAGCACTAAACAAATGGACAATCTGGTCTTGTTCCCATGCTAAAAATACAGGGGAAAAAACTATCAATCCAAAATACACAGCAAGAGTGACAAGTACAACCAGGCCCCTGTGCAGACATTTTACATTTCACAGTTTTTCTTCAAGTACAGGCTCATGGTAATTGAAATAAATATGATGTTGAGGAGTGTTCTCTGACAACGCTGCTACATTACTTTGGTCCTACACTTCCTTTTGAAAAAGCAACTCAAGAATTTAGCACATGTCTTTCCATCCAAGTTTTTTATATGTAGAGATTGGACAAAATGGGATTTAACTGTTTGGTGCATACAAAATGTTCTCATTTTCACTTTTGTCAAGGTTATGGAAGGTCACGTGAGTGGTGTCAAACTTGGACACACAAACTTTTGAAAAGAGGGCTGGAGCTCCTCAGCAGAGGCTACGATGCAGAGTTTTACTTCACATTTTTAGAAAGATTCAAACATAAAACAGTAGTTTCAGTTAGGATAAAAATGCAGTTGATTAACAGGTTTATATTTAATCTAGCCACTAGAATTATACATTAGCTGTAGAAATTCTATTATTTTTCTCAAAGAAACATTAACAAAATTATAAAAGTCACAGCTGCACCTGAGCTCAAAGAGCCAAAAGAAGTTGCAATTCTATCTGTTTATTAGCTGCTCAGATAAGGGTGTTTTGTGATAGATCAGATGAAGAAATCTGATTGATGGCTTTATCAGGAGCAGCAGAGTACCCAGGGTGTGTCACTGCTTGCCCTTCAGCCACCACCTGGGCAGTTGTGTGCTACATTGAATGGTTGCTGCAAACACAACACGAGGCATGATCTGCAGCACAAGTCCAGCCAGGCTGAAAACAGCCTCCTTTGCCACCAGGATTAAGAGTGACCTTGGCCTAATAAAAAAACCAGTCATTCTTGAATTAATACTGCTGACTTCAACCTGGAGCAAGAACTTAAAATACAGTTTGCATTGATCCTGTCAGGAACAGGTCACTTTTAAAAAGAGAAGTATGCTAATATATATATTTACTACATATAACAGTTTGCAATGGCCCAAAAATAGTATGAAAATACTTATTAGGAATTATAGAACTTCTTATCCTTTGGATATAGGAAACACTCATGCATAGAAAACTATTCTTTGGAGTTTACCTCATTCAACAACAATCAGCTTTATTCAAGTTTGTTTGGCTACAATAACACCAGAAAATAGCTGGAGTGACTTGTAAAGGCTTACAAGAAACTATTCAAAATTAGCTGCAATAGAGTAAAACATTTTAGGAAAATAAAAACCCTCAAGGTTAAATCTAAAAGAAATAATGCCTGTCATGCAACATACAGTGTGCCTCTCACAGAGGCATTTCCTCTTCTTTCTTTCACTAAGACACAAGGTATGCTTGAATTTTCATTTGATATTTTGCAGAGGCCAAGGAAATCCTCTGCTGTGAGCAGAGACAGAGAAAGGGCTGCTGGTCTCGCACACACATGTAAACACTGCAATATATATAAAGTTAACCTTGCAGGGTGCAACCTTAGTGAGGTGACTGTTACCCAGCACTGAACAAGGTATCACTGACAGCTGTTTACTTCTAAATGGAATACAAAGTTAAAAGCAGGGAGCTAATAAGGTATATTAAAAATATATCATTATCTAATGCTTATCAGGCTAGAAAACTTTCAATTACTATTTTGTATCCCTAATAGGAAATTTAAAATAACCTCAAGATAAGAAAGACTAAAGAAAATGAAAGTCAAACGTGTATAATATATAAAAATACCAACTGACTTCGTGTTATGAAATACATCTCACAAGATGTTACCACAAAACAGTCCCACATTAAACTTTACAGCAAGCTCCAGATCATATGGAAGCAAGAGGCATCCTTTCTGCCTCCACCACTGCAATCCAGCTCCAGAAGGTCTCCTGTGAGTCAGAGGATAAAATCATCTAAAAACAAGACAGGAAAATACCATTTCAGTTCAGCAGTCTTCTCACATTCAGAAACCTGAAAGAACTGCACACATTCTGTAAGTCATAAGGAAACAATGACTTCATCATGAGATTAAGAATCCTGTTTACACTATTTCAAAGACTTCTTCCATAATTCTTACCAGTATATATTGTATTGACTTTCTGGAAAATTTTCATATATATAGCCACTAACCCACCCCACACTGTTTAGTTTGACTCCAAGCCATTTAAGTTTGCAAACAGCAGTTAATCCTTATAAATTAAAATCAAGACTGAAACCTACAGAAACCCATCTCATAAACATTTTTCCAAAGCTTCTTAATACCAAGCACACTAGAAAGCAGCTAAAGGAGAAGCCCTTTAAGTGGCTATTTGAGCATCTTACCCAAGACTTTACACATGGTGCCCATGAACTGCACTGTTGTCACCTTCTCCACTTTGCATCTGCATCTGCATCTGTGCCTGCATTCTTGCAATCATCTCCTGCATGCGACGGAGCTGGAAAAGCAGCACAGAAGAATTCTGTAGCCTAATCTCACCTCAGAATACAATTCTTCACTGTCACCACTCTAACAGTTATTTTTATTAAAGAGGGATCACATATCTGCATTTTCTTTATCTGACAGGTCATGATCTCAGGTTATGGCATCTTCTTTTATTGCTCTTCATCACTGAAGAGGCTGGCATTTACTGACTGAAATAAATAGGCTTTAATATTGTACTGTGGGATGGGATTTTTAAGCATCCTTGAATTGAAGTCTCTGATGTTAACTGTATAAAAATTATGGTTCTGAAGTACTGAACAAGCATTTACACTTACAAAAGTTTATCAGAAAAAACCCCAGCCTGGTTATGTCCCTCCAAACTACTCCTTTATCTGTCATCAACACAAAAATTGTCAGGATTATTCCCCCACTCTCTTGCTAGGGATGACTAGGTGGAAGCAAGTATTACAGGCAAACCATCCTGTGAGACACAAGCAGAATTAAACTTGGTTGAAACTCAGTTATAGAGTATTGCATTTAAACATATTAAACATCTGAGCACAAGAAAAGTATGTAAATCCCTTACAAAGATTAATTGAACCACGTTGCACATACATTACTTAAATCCTTTTATTGCACCCAACTTTGACAGGTGGCAAGTCAATCTCACCATGGAAATAATTTTGGGTGCCTTTGTGCACTTACACTGTAAGCTCAAACTAAACTGTTAAGCTTAACAATAAAGTTAAACCTGTAGAATGCTTACACTATACTTGTTTTTCACATTGCTTGCAACAACAACCCTTTTCATTTTCCCTTGGTTACATTTTTGGACAGGCTAAGGAGTTCATCTAACTCAGCCCTCTACCCAGCACCAGCTCCTAGGAAGTGCATGGAAGAGCCTCAGAGCCAGGTGTCCACTCCCAGTACTTATCCACAGTGCTCAAAATCTAGAATCTGTCCCTTTGGAGCTTGCAAAACCAAAAAATTCCACCTTTACATTTAGCAAGCACATTCATGGAGAAAGCAAACTCTCTCAACTCAGCATTTTTGAGCTCACCTGCTCCAAAATACCTTGCTATGTACAAATTCCATGCTAATGAATACCACAATTTGCAGACTATGTAAGAAGTATCTTATTTAATTGAAATCAGCCATCTATTAATCCCATTAACCATGACCTCTTGCGTGTGTAGTAGATTCCCATTCACTCTGCCATCTGTGATCATGTTAGTCCCTTTCCTTTCTGTCATATACTTGTCATCTATTAATGAGAATTAATTAATCTCATCTACCCTAGCACAGGACCTGCTTCAGGTCTCCACTTCAGCCTTTCTGCCCACGTTTTGCTTTTCATTCCACTTTTTCTATTCTTGCCTATCTATAACCTTTAGAGGGGAGGAACTAGAAAAGCAGCATTAGAGCTACACACGATGAATTTGTCATAGGGGAAGAATGAGAATTTCTGTTTCATTTTTTATTTCTGACCATTTCTACCATCATTCCCTCTTTTGCTGCAGAGCTAAACTGACTTTGTCCCAACTTGCAGTTGTTAACTTTAGAACCCTTACTCCCATGAGGATGGTTCTCCTTGCCCACACAGTGTGCATTACATCCACTGCTGATCACTACAGTGGAATCATGTTTTACCAGATTCCACTTGTTCCAAAAAATCCCTATCCTGACTCCTCTCTCACTTCTCATTCTGTTTACTCAGTGAAACTTAAATAACTTTATATTGGCATATAACTGTTTTTCCTTTACCAATTACCAAGATCATATAAATATTTTCTCTAAAGTAACAACAAAAGAAGAAAAATTCCCCCATTACAAGAATATAAAGTTCTTTCATCTTACTTCTGCTTCCTTCTCAAGCAGAATCTGGTCTTTATTTACTTCTTCATCTTCTATTTTCCTAAAATAATATTAATATTGTTAGAAACATAAAATCATTAAGGTTGGAAAAACCTTCTAAGATTGCTGAGTCCAAGCATTAACCTAGCATCACTAAACCATGTCCCTCAGTGCCACATGCACAAGCAGTTTGAACACTTCCAGGGATGGTAGCTCTACCACTGCCCTTGGGCAGCCTGTGCCAGTGCCCAAACACCCTTTCTGTGAAGAACCTTCTCCTAACATTCAGTCTAAACCTTCCTGGTGCAACTTGAGGCTGTTGTTATGGCATCACTTGCTGCTTGGGAGAAGCAACTGCCTCCCACCTGGCTTTATTCAAGATTTCCTACCACTTTGCTAAGAGCTCTTTCCTACTCCATGTCACAACAGGGAAGATCCACTAATGGATCTAATCAAGCAAGTGCCATCAAATCTGCAAAGCAAACAAACTGGTGTTTGTTAAAAAGTTAACAGAGAAATACATTGTAAAATAATCCACTGTGCCCCAAGACCTCTGAGATCATTAGTGAGGACAGTCAACAAGCACCTATTGTCAAGCACTCCTGGTAGCAGAAGGGCAAGCTTGAAATAAATTCACATGAAATCTACCCTCACTCATAGTAAACCTAACTATGTTCTAATACCATTTCAGAAATGTGAAAGCAAAGGTTTATGGACCACTTAACTGGAAAAGATACAAAATCGTGTTTTAGTTTCACATACCCAACTTTACAGCAACTTGAAATCCTCTAAAAATTGGATGACCTTAGGTCACATTATTTCTAAGGCTGCTGTACATGCCTGTTGGGTAAGAGACACCAGAACTTGGGAAGTTTGGAGACTTTTACCTTCAATTTCAGAAAGCAGGATTTAAAGTCAGGAGAGAAAAGCATTTTATCTTGCCTGCAGGCCAGTGCTACAGGCAGGAAATTGTAAAAGGAAAATTCCTTTTGCTGAAAACTGACCAGACATGTGACAAAATCTCTGTCAACAGCAGGATGGGGAAACTTGCAAAATGCCCCAAAGCCTCCAGATGTGCAATTTGGAACCCTCTAGTGGCTACAAGAAGAGTCGCAGCTGAAACACCTAAAGCAGGAAACGGGCAGCTTCCTACAAGAACTCACCAACTCATCTTTACAGACCCTGCTATCGTACTTTTAAATGGGCTGTTTTGCCCAGCTCTCTTTCCAGGAAAGCTGTGCTCTACCCAACCCAGCTCAAAACAGGGCTAGCAGCCATTATCCTGTGACTGCTACTATTATTGTATGTCATGTTTAATGAAGCATTGCAAAAAAATTTGATCATCTCTTTTTAAAGGCCCAATCCAAATATTCCGGTTGTTAATTCTGAAAAAAAACCCACTCTCTTTTTAAGATACCAGCTCTGATCTAATTTGCAGATTTTTTAAGACAACATTTATCACAGGCAACTGTCCTACTTTGCACCTTCAACATTCCAATCCAGCTGTGTTTAAGCCTCAGACCAAAGCACAGATCTATTCCCACAATTCCCTAACTCCGCAACTGTCGCTTCAGATTTACCAAATATTTTTTGTTACACTTTTTGTGAGCTGGTCAACAGAACTTGGTGTTGACTGGAGTTACAGAGCTGCCCTTGGTCTACCAAATCCCAGCAATGCAATGGTAGGTGAGACACAGAGAGAGCAAAACACAAATTCAGAAGAGGAAGAAGCAGCATGAGATGACAACCTGGTGCCTCGTTTGAGCCTCTCAGAGCGGAAGTTCTCATAGTGAAGATCCTGGGTCACCTCCTGAAGGTCCTGCATGTGGGTGCTGGAGGAAGAAAAGTGATTCAAAGATAAAACATCCTTGTGTCACAACAGTTTGCTTAAGCATTCAGCACTGTCTTGGATCAATGTGCTCTGCAGGCACACCCACTTAGCAGACTAATTTAAAAGCTAATTTCAGTTCAATTGGTTCAATAAAGGGCACAGAGAGGTCACCTCAGCCCTGAGACTGCCCTGACAGAAGCTGCGCTCACTGGTGGGGCCTTTGATAAATCTGAGAAGGTGAAACAGAGTAGCAAAGACCAGGAAGAAAACAATGAGTGGACATTTCAAGTCTGCTCCTTTGCAAGTGTATCTACTTACAGATACATTGAAGTAAGCACAATCTGGTTTATGTTCCAGGGCATTTCAGTAACACTACAACACTACACTCCACAAAAAAATCAGACAAATCATTATTTTCACAGAATCACCAAGTAATTCAGATCAGAGAGAACCTATGTGTCCTGTGGGGTCCAACCCTGACTAGGCCTAGCTCAGCTAGGTCAAGGCTGCTCATGGCTTTCCCCACACAAATTCTGAAGGTGTCCAGGGATTACACAACTGCTGCAATCCCCCAATGCAGTGCTTGATTATCTCGGTGATTGTTTTCTAAACGACTATTTAATTGGAATTTTCTAACTTACATTAACATGGTCCTCAGCTTCAGGAAGTCATTATGCTCTGGATTCTCCACTTCAACTACACCCCACGGGTAGAGCCGACCTCTGACTTTTTTACCTTTTGCTTCAATGAGTTGATTGGACCCCACTACACAAAATGGAATGCTGGCCTGAAAGCCAAAAGTGCAAAAGTTATTTATAATGAACCAGGACAAACAACTCCAAGAACAACTCTTGTTCAGCTCACCACTGCATATTATGGTAATAAGTTCATAATTCTTTTAAATTAAAGGTGTAAAATAAATAAAAGTAACTGCTGCCACCATCTTCCAAGCTAGGGAAGCCTGGGCAGAGACACAGTGACTCACTCCAGGTTGCATTGCAGGTCTTGTTCTAAAGCCATCTAAGTAGTCTGAAATAATACAATATATTATCCACCTATAGAACCTATTAAACCAGTCACACCTTCAGGAGTCTGGTCTGCTCTTTAAAATCTTCATCCTCATCTGATTCAGCATCAGGCAGGTGATAAATCTTGATGCCATGCTCTTCTATTTCATCCAGAATCTGAGATATGCAATAAAAGAAATCAATATAATGTACATATAAAATCAGTACTTTGAAATCTTAACATAAAATTACTTAATACACAGTCTCTTAGGAAATCTGGATTTGTCTTACTGATCCAAATTGCTCAACAAGGATTTGGTTTCAAATACCGTATTTCTTCATGAGATTCAACAACTACTTGCCACAGACTTTCAGACAGACAATAGCACTCATAAAACCACCATCCTTTGTGGAAACTTTGTGTTTTGTTAAACCTTTGCAATTTTTTTTGTAATAATAAAAGCATTGACTCTGAAGCATACTTGCTCTCTACTGCTTAACCTCTTTGCTCTTACCTCTGAATTACTCCTTGGGTGGTAGGGGTGGGAGGGTTTGAAAAACTGAGATACAGACCCAACAAACACTTTTTTCTTCATGACTACCAGTAAAGGTATCTGCAGCAGGAATCCATTTGCCATAGACCCCAAATTTTGCTCTTTAAAAAAGAATAATCTTTATTTCTGCAGATTCCTAGCACTCTAAACATACCTACTAGAGTACACTATACATAAAATCTCTATTTTCATTCCAGATTGGGTAAAATAGCGATAAGGATTTTCAGAATAACTGGCAAAAGTCATAAAGTTTTCAGGGCAAGAGCTAAGACTGGAGCACACCTTTGACAAGTTAATTTTAACACTTCTTTCTAAACTTCATAGCTGTTATTAGCTCATGATGGTTTGTTGAATCTCACCTCCTCCCAGCAAATACAGAATAAAGTCCTGCACCACTGAATGTGTTAAGAGGTCTTGCCTCTGGAAGACAGAACTGGAATACTTTAGAAGGAGTGACACAGGGAAAGAAAAACAACCTCAAAATCAGAAACATCCCTGAAAATCACATCTTTTAACCATCAGAATTCTGACTGGGTAAAAATCCAAATATACATATGCACATTCCATATGCATATACTGTCTCTGCTTTGGGACTGATTAAACAGGTAACAGAGCAATTACCATCAGCAAATGTATTTAAATATTTTTCCAAAGTTTCAAAGTTCACTCATTATCTAACTGTAAATGTAGCCAGGCTGCCATTTTGCAAACAACATTTTAAGGACAATTTCCGTTAAATACATAATAAAATAATTTACAAAATATCAAACTACATATTACGTGATGCTACACTGTGCATGAGATTATGTTTTCCTCAGAGTAAGGTTAATGAGGATGCCCCTCTCCTCAGCCACCACACTGCTACAACCAAAGCACAATACATTTCTGCAAACTAAAAAAACACTCACCCTTTTCTTTAGTCTCTCTCGCTCTTTCAGAGAAAGTGTATCAGCTTTTGCAATCACTGGTACAATATTTACTTTGTTGTGAATGGCCTTCATAAACTCAACATCCAGAGGCTTAAGGCTAAAATTAGAATATGGAAAACTTTTATTTATTTTTACTCTAAATTACCAATTTATTTTCACTCCAACATAAATACCTCTCTTTACACAGAGAGAAAGAACACAGCCAATTATTGTTATAGCAGTTGCTTAAGTAATGACAACTTGATTCTGAAAATTTAGGTCAACAGGCACAAACCAACTCTCTAAAACAAAATAATTTATAAAAAGAAAAAAATGGACAGAGAAACACCTACCCATGACCAAATGGTGAAATGAAATAGAAACAGCAATGAACTCGATTATCTATGATATGCCTTCTGTTCAATCCACTCTCATCATGCAGGTATCGCTCAAACTGCTCATCAATGTAAGAGATTATGGTCTTAAAACTGGAAAACAAACATGGATTTGAGGAATCACCAAATGGTCCACAATTTTAGGACTCTCAAAGGTAATATTAAACCACAAAGATACCCTGTGGATGAACCTATCTTCTAATGAACAAAAATTTACTTACTGATTCTATAGAACAGGGAAAATAGAAAAGCATGCATCTTAAAATTTTAATTGAATTCTAGAACAACAAGCTACTATGCATTATATATATAGAGAGAGTAAGATAAAATATACATAACCCAACCTCAGTTCTACAGCAAATTTCTCTAGGGTTAGTGTTCATATCTTGATTAACATTAACCACAAATTTTCAAGACATTTTAAGGATCTTGTTCCAAACTGATTTAAAAATCATAAATGGTTTGTGTTGGAAGGGACCTTTAAAGGTCACCTATTGCCAAGCTACTGCCATGGGCAGGGACACCTTCCATTAGTCCAGGGTGCTCTAAGCCTCATCCAGCCTGGCCTTGAACACTTTCAGGGATTGGACAGCCACAGCTTCCCTGGGCAACCTGTGCCAGGGGCCTCAACACCATCACTGTAAAAAAGTCTCTGCTACATCCAACCTAAAGCTACTCTCTATTTCAAACCATTGCCCATTGCTCTGCTACTACAGGTATTAAGTTTTTTTCCATGTTTCCTGTGACCCCCCTTGATGTATTTCAAGGCCTCAGTAAGGTCTCCCTGGAGTCTGCTCTTTTTCACATGGAACCCCAACTCTCCCAGCCTCTCTTTACTGCTGTTCCAGCCCTTGGATCATTTTCCTGGTCCCCCTCTGCACCTGCTCCAACAGGTCCGTGTCTGCCTTGTGCTACAGCCCCAGAGCTGGATGTAGGTCTCACAGCAGTGGGGCAGAACTCCCTCCCTCAACCTGCTGGCCACACTGCTTTTGGTGCAGCCCAGGATACTAATGGCTTTCAAGGACTGCCTGCTCATATCCAACTCTTTGTCCACTAGAGTCCTGATTCTGTCCCAGATCAAGAGGAGAGGGCAGCTCCAGAGAGGAGCAACTTATTGCAGTGTGCTGAGCCCTGGCTTTTATTTACTGGACACTGCTCATCACTAGAGAGCACCCTCAGGCAAGCAGGAGAAAAGCAGAGCAACAGGCACCATGGCCATTCCAGCTGCAGCTGAACCACTGCCACGACCTGTGCCACAAACAGCTGCCCCTACACAGAAGAAATCCAAAATGAAATCAGTTTGCTTAGTGAAGGATGAAGAGGAAGCAGGGTCCTCACAGCAGGAGAAAGAGTCAGGACCAGAGATAATCACACAATTGCTGTCCCTGGTGAGCTGCAAGGTATGAGAAAAGATTTCAGCTGCTGTTTGAGGGAGACCCTGACAGCCTGGCTGCTCTGGTACCAGGATATCACAGCCCACCACGTGGAACCAGATCATAGGGAAGCCAAGCAACTGGGATGCCTGTCCTGGAATGTGGGCATTGAAAAGAGGATTGGGAAGAGGACAGAAACTCTCAACTCTGGTGGCAATTTCTGTCAAGCATGAGGGAAAGGTATTCTCTCAAGGATGATCTAATGGTGTGACCAGGCAGGCCATGGAGGAAGGAATCCAGTACCTGAGAGAATTAGCTGTGCTGGAGGCAATCTACAGGGGTCCAAATAACCATCAGTCCCCTGTAGATCCAGATGAGGCCCACTGCACACAATCCATGTGGCAGAAGTCTGTATGGAGTGCACCATTGTTGTACATCAACTCATTGGCATTGTTGTCAATGAAAGAAGGAGAGCAAACAGTGCTTCAGGTGACCCAACTCTGGCAACATTAATATAATTTTTTTTCCCTTCCCTACCAACCTTCACCTCAGCTGTGGAAAGACTGTCAAAGATTAAGAACAGATTTGAAAAATTCAAGCAAACTAGAGAGGAAATGTTCCATACTCCACCAGTGTGAGCCAGTCTCTGCTATTGGGAGCAAACACCCCCATCCTCAAGAGACAGGATATAAACCACGAGGTAAGCTGTGGTTTTTGCACACGACCACAGAAAAGACAGGAGGGACAGAAGGAAGTGGGATGGAAAACCCACCACTGCCTCAGCAGCATAGGTGCAGGAGCTGAAAAGGAAGTACAACCACCACAGGAAATATAACAAGCATAAACATAGCTCCAGTTTCCACTGGCCATGTCCTCAGCCAGAATAGAAGGGCTGATGTTACTTCTGAAGTGTAAAGCTTCAGAACACTTGCAGTACATTGATGACATTATCATATGGGGAAACACAGCAGAGGAAGTTTTTGAGCAAGGGGAGAAGGTAATCCAGATCTTCCTGAAGGCTGGTTTTGCCATAAAACAAAGTAAGGTCAAGGGACCTGCCTAGCAAATCCAGTTTTTAGGAGTAAAATGGCACAATAGGCATTGTCAGACTCCAATGGATGTGATCAACAAAACAGCAGTTCTGTCCCCAGTGACCAGCAGGAATGAAGCTCAGGCTTTCCCAGGTGCTGTGGGGTTTTGTATGGTGCATATTCCAGAGTAGTCAGATTGTAAGGCCTCTCTAGTATGTGACCCAGAAGAAGAATGATTTCAAGTTGAGTCCTGAACAACAACAAGCTTTTGAACAAATGAAACAGGAGATTGTTCATGCAGAAGCCCTTGGGCTCACCAGGACAGGACACATGGTCTTGAACCTGAGTTTCACTTTATTGGGAGGCACTAATTTCCAAAGCTCTGGGGGAAGCTGGAGGTTACCTTGAGGTTCAGGGGCTTGAGAGGTGTGGGAAAAGGGATTACCATTGAAAACTGATAGTTATTGATCTCAAGATTACTCCTTAGTATTCGCTATGACTTAAATTTGTAAAAAAAGCCAAACCCAAAAAAACAAAATCTAAGAACATGAAAAGCACTTAAAAATTAGCCACAGAATCTGAGAATGCTCAAGTGAATATGGACAAGACCTAGAGGAGGATTTTTGCTTGCACTGAAGAGTAGGTGATTTACTTTCTCAGAGTATTATTGAAAGTCAAGGTCACTGTTCACTTTAAGCTCTTTCAAGCAAAATGGAAGTTAACAAAGAAAAAAAAGTGCCACAAAATTTATTTCAAGTTGTGTCAAAGTTATTGATGCCTCTTCACATCGGAATTAACTCATAACACCGAAATTAGGCTTCCTCAAAAACAGAAAACAAAAAAATCCCATCTGGAACTCAGCATTTCACAGACACACAAATCCCACCCCCCAGGACAGATCAGAAATCTCTGTCAGTCTCCACAGACAGAGCAGGAGATACTCTCAGTGCACGTACCAGTCCCGACAGTTGATGGCATCCCCATATCCCGGCGTGTCCACGACCGTCAGCCGCAGTTTCACACCCCTCTCTTCAATTTCCACTGTGGAGGCCTCGATCTGCACAGTGCGCTCAATCTTATCTGAAACACGACAAACTCCATCCCTCAGAACACAACTGCTAAGGCCATGTCATTGTGAGACAAGCTCCAAAGATTAATTGGCAGATAGAACAGCAGAAATATTATTCTATCGATTGCATTCTAAGGTTTGATAACAAAAGGAGTCAGTACATAAATTCTTTAGATGTTATTAGAGGACAGTATGAGATTTCAAACTTTTCTTAAAGATAATGCAGAAATTAAGGCAAAAGGGACTGAGACAAAACCATAGGTAATTGGAGAACAATATAAAATTATAAGTAATGGATTTTTTTCCTAAGGTTGGAAGTTATAAGTAATCATCAGCTAACATGATAAAACCATTAAAGCAAGTCATTCAACAGGTAGCAAAAAGAGAAAAATTGCATCTCTTATTTTATTACAATATTCTCTTTTGTTGGATTATTGCATACCTTGATTAACAGAACAAAAATAGGACAAGGAAATGAAGAACAGAAAGTGAAGTTCTCATTCACTAAATATCAATCCTAAGCAAAAGAATTTAGGTGAAAGCAGGAATAAATAATTCATATGTTTACAATTGCAAGAGATTAAAAACTAAATAAATTTTCTGATTGTTTTAGTTGATTATCTTACTGTGACACAATGACTGTTTTTAAGCAAAAGAAGGGCTCACATTTCTAGGTGTTAATACAAATACACCCAAGGACTAAATAACAAAGACCCCCACAGATATCCTGGATGCAGAGGAAAATGGTTTTATCAAACAGCTCAAGTGTCAAGAAATATATTAGAAATTAAATTATTACAGCTAGAAATCACTGCTGACTGTTACCAAAATTCAAAGATAAAAGCATTCAACTCTAAAAACCATTGAGCAAAGATGTATTTACCAGCAGCTCCTGGGATTATCCTTTCTGGGTAGAGATCTGTCAGGAAGAGGCTGTTTATTAATGTAGATTTTCCTAATCCAGATTCACCTGTGAGTCAGTAGAAAGATAAATTCAACATATTTACATAATAACAAAGACGAGTATCTGACAGTATTATCTGACTATAGATTTTTTCATATTTTTTTCAAATTAAAAAGTTACAACTTCTAATTTTGGATTAGCCAAGTTTGCACAAAAAGGTTGAAAAACAATTTTTACATCTTGGCACTTTCCCAGAGCTTTCACTGATGATTTGTGATTAATGCTGCTAGTCAAGTGGAGTTGTGACCCATTTAGACTTAAGATTTCCCATTTCATGTCTCCTGATTTTTTAAGACATGCTTTTCTGTTATCACTGCAGAATGTGAAATATCATACCCAGCGAGAAGCTATATGCTGTCACAATTTTATCATCAATTCAAACAATGAAAAATGCATTGCTGAACTTCTGTACAGCCAGGCATCATAAAGTGGGATTTATTTCTGGGTTTTATGCCAATATGGCAAACAAGAACTCAAAGCAAGAGGAATATGGCCACTAAGGAATTTTTTTATACTGATGAACTTGGGGATTACCAAATTGTACCGCAAATACATTTTTGTTCTAGAGATACTGATGGCCATGAGGAAAACTCAGAGGGCAACTAATTTGTTAAAAATCAGGATTTTAATCAGAACAGATATCCATAGCATAAAAAAGAGCAGCAACTTGAAATGCTCAGTACTGGAGTTCACTGAAGAGACCTATTTCTAGAATATTAGTTTTATTTCAGGTGTTGATAGGATTAAATTAAAAAATTAGATGTTAAAATATGACAGGCCACAGAATCTCTGAGTAACACAGATTATTCTGCAATATGAATCTGACAAAAACATCTGAACAAAAAAAAAGAATGGAAATTGTTTTAAAATGAAGATTTGAGTAGGAGATACCAGTTTTTAATGTCTTATAGAATGCAGCTTTCAAGATCAGATTGTGCCAGTGCAGGATTCACCAGTGAAGGTGACACACACCCAGAGTAACTCAACAGTCACACAGAATCATTTCAGCAAAACCAAATAAGTATGATTTCATCCAATGCCACATTCCAGTTTCAGTATGGGTAAATATTACACATAAACCAAATCAGTTTTCATAGTCACTATCAATGATTATATTGGCTACAGTAGTTTAGTGACTCTTAAGTGAAATAACTATTTAAGTGAAGTCATAGCTTAATTATGAGAATGAACATAAAAATAAATAAAAGTGACTGGGATTTCTTTGGGAGCAACACAGCCAAGCAGCCAAATTCTTAGAAACTCCAGCTCATATTTTCAGATACCACAGTAAACAATAGCAGGAAAAAAAAAAACAAACCAAAAGCCGTGTGAAAAAACAAAATCATTGATTAGGATTCTGTCAGCACAGGCAGCTTTTAAAGAATTATCCTGCTCAGAAATGAAGAAGGATGGCAACTTAATGAGGAATGACAGTTCAAAACAGGCACTGTGACACTTAAACTCTGTGCATATTTGAAGAGAAAGAATTCACATTCCAAACCGTTGAAATAATCAACAATTTAAAGCACAGTTTATTTTATCTTCCATCAGCTGCCTTCCTCTGCTAGTGTATCTTAAAATACCACTCCAAATTTTCAATGAATTTTTTTTTTTCCCAAGTCCTCTTCCTGTAGTTTTCATTTATCCCTTAAAATACTGGCAGGCAACAACCATAAAGTTCTACTTTATTCTAACATGGGTGGATTAATTGTCTTTCTGTTACTCTTACACCATGTCATTTCCCCTCTATTTCTATTTTACAAGAGACTAGAAACAACTGTTTGGGCTATATAATTTTACATTGCTTTCTTCCAGAACTGTTTTATGTGGCACTGTTTGCAATTAGAATTCAAAGAGATCTGGAAGTTAAGTTTAGCTACAGCAGAGAAAGCACATCTTTTCTTTCTCAAAACTGTTCACACTTTAAGGATCACTGAATAGTAAATTCTGAAGAGTTACAGTAGACAGTATAATTTGAAGCAGCTACTTATAGTTTGGTTTTACTCTTAGATTTTATGAAATATCCTTTATGGTATCATCCAAACCAAATCCAATGAAAGATAGCATAAAAAACTACAATAAAATTCTAGGAAGACAGAGATAAGGGCAAACTCTGTACAACACTGAACAACAAAATACACAAGCAGGACAAAAGCAGTGCTAGGGCTGTCATTTGGCAAAACTAATGAAAGGTTTGAGGGCAGACTCTCCCTGTAACTACTGAAATCTGAAACAATTAAGAAGTTAAACACCTCCTATCATGCACTGTCTAACCTCTCCTGCTCATTCCCACTGTGATCTCTCTTAGGCAAATCTAGCAAACAAATGAGATTCATTTCTTGTGGTGCCAGGTAATGAAGAGCCTAATTCTATTAGGGTACTTTTTGTGAAAGCCTATTTAAAAGTAAGAATTACAGAGTTCAAACATCAAAACTCACAAGTTATGGCTCACAAACAGAGAGAGAAAGAGAAGACACCCAAGTCTGATTTGGGAGTCTATTTAATTTTCAAGAATAGCAAGTGATTTCTCAAAGGATCAAGGTATTTCTGCAGACACCAGATTCTTCTTTCTATCCCAGATACCAACACAGACTCCCAATGAATTGTCAAGTAGAATGACACTTTAGATTACAACTGCTCATCATGATCAAATCATAATCAAAGTAAAAAGTAACAGCTCACATCAAAACCAACTGGTCCAATTCTCAGTCTTTCTCACTCTTTTACAAGAAGGGTTGAAAAGACTAGAGTTCAGATTCTTTTGAACTAAAGAAGCATAAACAACATTTTAAATAGAATGGTCTCCTTAATGCTAGTGTCTTAATCAAAACACATAAGTGAACTTAGACTGTATTCGAATGCAAAATCAGTTTAAAATTACATTTTAAATGGAATGCTGGAATCCTGTAAGACAGGGGAGAAGGAAGGAAGGAATGATTGCTGGAGTGCACAAATGAAATTTCTTCACCCACAAACTTGTTAATGTATTCAAGCATGGTTTGTAATGTGGTAAACAGCTGCAAGAATCTATAAAATACAAAAGAAAGCTAAATGCAACAGTACAGGAGAGTTTCAGATGCAAGCTGAAGCCTTAGAATAGTGCAAGTAACATTCACTTTCACTTCAAATTGCCTGTGAGCAAGTACTAATTGTGAGAAAAATTATAAAACACTTCCTTACCAACCACCATCAGAGTAAATTCAAAGCCCTTTTTCACAGACTTTCGGTGAACCTGATTGGGAAGGTTTGCAAATCCAACATAGCCGGGAGTTTCTGGATTGCTAAATTGAGCAGGCTGTTGCTAAAAATGAAATTAAAAATAAAATAAAATAAGACAATAATAAACAACCACTCAAAACTTACTAGTTTGTATAACTGCTTTCCACACTTATCTCAAAAGGTTTGAAGCTATGTGACAGACAGGAAACGACTCAGAGGTTCCTGCTACTCAACAGTTTCACAAAGAAGTGCAGAACAACTGCACTGACCTAGAGCTTAAAGAAACAAAGCCTCACTTGTTCAGCTATCCAGCCAAGAGCACCCTGAGCAAAACAGAAACAAAATCCCAAATAACTATTTATCAAAGTATGAATTGTGGGCACCAATCACTTTTTGAACAGTCTTCAGTTAAAATAAAATAGTTTCCTCTGGACTTGAATAAAAAGATGACGATTTCTGATCTGTTTTCAGCACATCCAAAGGAAAACTCTGAGCAACTTGTGAAGTGACAGGCATCTGCTGGAAGTGCTCTTCAGGGAGCTCTCTTCAGCTGTGGGGAAGGGGAATTTGCACAACAGTGTTTGGAATGCTC
Source organism: Illadopsis cleaveri (assembly GCA_013399915.1). Lineage (NCBI taxonomy): Eukaryota > Metazoa > Chordata > Aves > Passeriformes > Timaliidae > Illadopsis > Illadopsis cleaveri. The sequence continues at coordinate 195,075 of VXBB01004578.1, read as the reverse complement.
ACTGCTACAGAGAAATCCTTACATCTTAGTTCCCTCTTCAAACACATTACTCAAACACCCTTTATTTATCATTCATTTCACTCCAATAAGGCAACATGGATGTTTTACCCATCACATCAAATGCTGGGGGCCAAGAAGTAGATAAATCCCAGCATGACAATAATGTTTTGGGTTACAATATTTTAAATGAAGGATTTTATTGGAAAACCAGTTGATTCTATTAGTAAAGAAAGAAATTCAATCTAAACCACCATTTTCTTAAATGATGCCTGCTCAAAACAAAATCACAGAAAGGAAGTTTTAATGAATGTACCAGGGAACTTTTATACCATTCTGACCAGAATTAAATCCTTCCAAAAGTATTAGTTAACTGCAGAGATTTATACCTGCATGAAACAACTTTAATCTATGTTTTACATCACTCATCTTTCAATATCATGTCTCCTAGAGGCAGCAAATTTAGAATACTCTTCACCATCAAACAGATGCAAGTTGCACAATTTGTCATTGAAGATTAATATTTAAAACCAAAAAAATGTGTTTCACATTGTTACATTGGAAGACAGAAATGTTATTATTCTTACCTTGGACATTTTTAGGGAAGGACAGGAAAAATCTGAAAAATAATAATGTTTTTCAGCTTATTAAAAATTGTATGAGGAAAAAACTCACCCAAAAACCAGTTTAATGCCTGCTGTTACACACTAAAGTGAAAAAGGAGCATCCCTGATTGCATACCAGATTCTGAAACAGTGTCAACCTCCTCACAGAGCACAAGTATTTGACTCTTCTCTACTAACAACAGGCAGAATTTTCAGCTACCTATAAACACAGTCAGAAAATAAATTCAACCAGTATGAATGTGGGGAGCTGAGATACGTGACAAACCATTCTGAAACCTTGGAAGTCCACATCCTTTCCAGAAACTAACCAAAGCAAACACCTTGCTAAAAGACACCTTGCTCTTTAGAGGGATGTTTCTTCAAAGCCAAAAAAACTCCCCTAGCTTATGGATTATTTTTCTTTTCAAGCCTCTTTCTCCTCAACATTCCCATCCATGCTCGAGTGTTTTGTAAAGAGCTAACAGCTTCAAAATGAAACTTTTTCTCTTCCTCTTTTATCTAGATTCTTGCAAACTCAGTCATTCTACCTTCTGTTTACCAACACAAAATTTTCATATGTGAAATGTAAAACAGACGGACACAAAGAAAATTTTTTTTAAGATTTCTTATTTAAAACTTCTATGCAAAAAAGTCTCTTAACAAAGACTCGCCAACAACTAACTTGTGTGATTTCAAGAGATCATGTGATTTACTATGGCAACATAAAAATGTCGGTATATGCTCTGTGTGCAAGTGGTAGGAGCTCAATTCCCCTTTCTAGTCCCTCTCCTGGCTCACCCTCTTACCACAAGGTATCTGTTCCCATTCCCAAAGCCCACGGTCACCTCTTACCGAGCTCACTCACACTTTAATTCTACAGATTTGAAATTATCACTACCTGATTCTTGCCACCTTCCAAGCAGATTTTGTCAGCAAGTTCAGCTTCGTGTAAAATTACACCAAACTGCTTCAGTTTGCAGCACCCTTCAGTCTGTTCCTACCAACAAAGAGACACCTTGGCATCAAAACAAACTGCCCTGCGTTAGACAGCAGAAGCCAAACTTTTTGTGTCAGGCACAAGGTAAAGTTCTTTCAATGTGGGGATGATTTCCAGGCTTTTCTTCTCAAAGCTGCTATATAGGTGCATGTTTTACCCATTTTTAACCTCATTTGGGTTTGATAGGAGTTACAGACTGAAGATGTTAAGCATTGAAGCAATTTGGTGTCCTCTTTCATGAAGACAAATTTGCTGAGAAAAATCTGGCACCCTGGTTACTGACACAAAAACTGGATAACATAGTTCTCCAGTGAAATTACAAGGTAAAAATAAAATCTAGTATCTGCAACATCTGTATTTCAGTCCATAAAACAGTCTATGACCTATGATGTATTCAGCTAGCAAAGAACTTATCCGTGAGCCCTTTATCATGTAAGATTGCTCTGATAGCAACTCTTCCTTCCAAGAGTGTTTCCTGCCCAGTGATGTCATTGATTCCCGCTTAAGCATTCTCCATGAGAGGTTTTCAATGCCAAACAAAACTAGATCCTGCCGGAACACAGAGGAAACATTCTTTTAATTTGTGAGACTTGTCTGTCACCCAACTATTCCTCAGAGGCGGGCTAAAAGCAGAGGAAAGTTTCTCACGGCTACTGAGAAACGAAGCAGCGAGCAGAGTTATGCAGACAGCTATAGCTGCATTATATTTTAACATACAGACCAAGCACAGAACTCTTTCATGAACGCTCTTCCCCACAGCGTTCCCGTCAGGTCTGAGCGCTCCCACACGGGCAGGAGCGCACCCGAACCCGAAGGCCCCGTCCGACCGCAACCCGAGCGCAGGGCATGGCACGGGGGTGCTTAGGGCTGCGGCCGGGGTTAGGGGCTTAGGGTTCGGGTGCCTCGAAGCAGCCCAGGTTTTCCTTGGGAGTTGGTCGCTCATGCTCCTCATCCTCCGATTTCAACAGCGCGGCTGGAGTTTTTCTACGAGCGCGTGTCCAGAAGCGGCTGCCTCACACGCTGTGGGAGAGGCCCCGCTTCCCTGCGGCCCCCGCCCGGGGGTCCCACGGAGGCCCAGGTTCCGCGCTGGGCGGGCAGCCAGGGTGCCTCACCCCCCGGCACCGCCCGCAGCGCCCATCGTCCCGCTCCCCCCTCACCCGCATCACCCAAACTCAACCAAACCCCTCAGGTTCGGGGCTCCGTCTGCGCGGCTGAAAAGAACAGACACTTTCCCAGCGCTCCTGCCCGCCGCCTCCCCTCATCCCCGCTGGCTGTACCGCCGCGCACAGGGACCCCGCACTCCCCCGAGGCAGAGCAGGGCCGCTCACCTCAGCGCAGCTCCGTCCGCGCCTCCCTCAGCCGCCCGCTCCGAGCTCCCAGCTCCGCTCCCGCGCGCGCACGGCCGGGGGAGGGGAGGGGGCGGAGCCTCTCCGCCNCCCGAGGTCCCCGCTCCGCCGCCAGCGCCGCCTTGGCGGCGGGGAGCGCCCCGGGGCCACCCAGGAGCGGACAAAAGCCATGAGTCATGTCCCGCTTCCTTCCCCTGCGGCGCATCGGCCGGGGCTGGCCCCGCGCCGCCGCTGAGGGGATGCGGCCGATGAAGCGGTCGCCTTCCCCCTTCCTTTGGCTGGTGGTGGGCCCTGCCCTGTGCCCCCGGGCCCCATCTGCTGCGGGCTCTCGAAGTGCAGTAATCTCCATTCCCGCTGCTCCTGGTCCCGAGAGCTGAGGCTGCGCCATGGGCCGTGCTGGGGGAGGGTTTTGGCCTCACCTGTGACACTGCAGGTAGCGTCAGCCGCCTCCGTGCATGATACGAGGGGAAATTCAGCCTCTGCTGACCTGCTCTCTAAGGCTGCAGTGTGGTTTTATTTCGGGTTATTTATAGACCAGGATGATCCAGCAATCCAGCAGCCTTGAAGAGGGTTAAGCACGGAGCGCTGATGATTCTTGAGCTGCAGATGAAATGGCACATGATAAGTAGCACTTCCTATGATGGCTTTCCCCAAACAGTAGGGGAGGTTTCATAACTGGCAAAGAGTAATTTCTTGCACCAAAAGACTAGAAGCAAGAGAGGAGATTGTGCTGGAAATGTTGGTAATATAGCAATCAGTTAACTTGTAAGATGAGGCCAGGGCCTTGAATTCGCTAAGTTTAGAATTTGAAACATTCTCAGTTCTGTGCCTGTGAAGTTAAGATTAGTAACATTCAGTCCTAAGGTGTTTGAAAGAGTAATTTCTTGTCTTATCCTGTTGTGTAATGACAGAGAAAAATCTGCACACTNGACGGGGCGGGGCCGCCCGCATGTTGTAGGTCACGCACATCCCCTCTGCTGCACCAAGATGGCGGCCGGGCCGTCGGCCTCGTACCCAGCATAGGCTTCGCTGCGGGCCGACTAGAGGTAATGCCGGGCCCGGCGCGGGAGGGCGGGGGCGGGAGCGCCTCAGGGGAGCGGGAGGAAGGCGCGGGCCCGGCGCCGCG